>CAVLGW020000107.1:0-28847 GCA_963669155.1 Arbacia lixula
TTCAGAACTAGAAGGGTGATGATATGTTTCTTTAATTTGACACCTCTCTTTCAATATTTCTCTTCCATTCCTTGTCATTTTCCTCCCCCATCCCCTCACCCCACCCCCACCCCACCCTTGTCTTCCAATTACTCTCCTCCCCACTCTTCCACTGTGTCTTTGCATGTGTGTGTCTCACTCTCCCCTTCACATGTATCATATTTCCTCCCTCTTCAATCAAATTGCTATATGCGACATTGCCACTATCCTATCACCCACCACTCCTGTTTTTATCTCTCCCATCACACACTCCCACCCACCCACCCCCATTCATGTTGTCTTTCCCCCTGCTTCCCCACGCCCCCCCCCCCCCCCCCCCCGTTCCCTATGCTTTCTTCCTCCATCACTCCCCCTCTTTATTCCTCTCCCTTACCCTCCCACTCTCCCCATCAACCCCCCTCCCTGATCTTAATTCCTCTCCCTTCCCCCATCCCTCCACATACCCACCACTCTCTCGCTCCCCCCACACCACTCCCAAACCTCAATCTCCTCCCCTTTCACCCCCTTTCCCTTCTTCCTCTCTCATTACTTCCCTCTTTATGCCCACCACTCTCCATCTCCTCTTCAATCACCCCCTCCCCTTTCCACACACACCCTTTTCATCCCTCCCCTTCCCCCATCCCTCTCAATATCCACCACTCTCCCTCTCCTGTTTCATCATCTGCATCCCTCCCCCCTTTCCCTCCCCTCCCCTTTCCCTCCTTTTTACCCATCCCTCTTCTTCTTCATCTGCCCCTATGCCACAACTCTCCCTTTCCTCCCCCCTTTCCACCTAAACCCTATCCACTCCCCCATACCATCCCTCTCACTCCTTCTTTACCTGTCACTCCCCTTCTTCATCTGCCCCTATGGCACCACTCTCCCTTTCCTCCTCCCCCTTTCCACCTAAACCCTACCTGCCCCCCCCCCCCTTACCACCCCTCTCCCTCCTTTCACACCCAGAATCCCCTCTTCCTGGTCCTTAAAGGAGGCCATGACAAATCTAAGGGAGCATTACATAGCCACTGGCCTCCTTGAAGAATTAGAAGACACCTTCCGTGTCTTTGAGAAAGTTCTTCCCAACATGTTTGGTGGGGCAATGGATGTCTACAGCAAAATTGGTAATGTTGAAATCCACGAGAAGTCTTCATCATAATTTTCATAAATCATAATCTGCTTCTTTATGTGAAATACATGTGTTTTTCTCATGCAAACGGCTGGAATGGCACATAAAATGTAAATGAATATTCCATATGTGTATGTGAGATGGTCCACTGTAAATTTTCTCTAACATTTTTGTAGTTCCTGGCGAGCTGAACACAAACAAGTAACAAGGTGGTTCGTGAACCACGAGTCTCGCAATCCATAAACAGTGCTAAGTTTTGTTTTCAAATATTCTGTTCAAACCTTTTGACCCCAAGATAACCTTTGATCCCATCAGCCTCATGAAGAGACACATGTGGTATTACCCAAGGATCATTTGTTCCAAGTGTGATCACAATTGATGCAGGAATAAAGAAATGAGAGTAGGTTGAACGAAAACTTTGAGAAAAATTATGTACATGACCTCATATCATTTGACCTTTTGACCCCTAGATTACCTTTGACCTCATTAGCCTCATGAAGCCACATGCGATATTACCCAAGGATCATTTGTACCAAGTGTGATCACAATTGGGGCAGAAATAAAGAAATGAGAGCAAGTGAAACAGAAACTTTTAGAAAAATAATGCCCACGGCCTCATATCATTTGACCTTTTGACCCCTAGATTACCTTTGACCCCATTAGCCTCATGAAGCCACATGCGATATTACCCAAGGATCATTTGTACCAAGTGTGATCACAATTGGGGCAGAAATAAAGAAATGAGAGCAAGTCAAACGGAAACTTTTAGAAAAATAATGCCCACGGCCTCACATCATTAGACCTTTTGACCCCTAGATGACCTTTAACCCCATCACCCTCACGAAGACCCGTGTGGTATTACACAAGGATCATTTGTACTAAGTGTGATCACAATTGATGCAGAAATAAAGAAATGAGAGCAAGTTAAAAAAAAACTTTGTAGTCTTTGGTGAGTTGAACACCTACATGTTGTTGTTTTTCTTTGATTATGTTTATAGTCTCTGGTGAGTTGAACACCCACATGTTGTTGTTTTTCTTTGATTATGTTTATAGTCTCTGGTGAGTTGAACACCTACATGTTGTTGTTTTTCTTTGATTATGTTTATAGTCTCTGGTGAGTTGAACACCAACATGTTGTTGTTTTTCTTTGATTATGTTTATAGTCTGTGGTGAGTTGAACACCAACATGTTGTTATTTTTCTTTGATGATGTTTATAGTCTCTGGTGAGTTGAACACCTTCATGTTGTTGTTTTTCTTTGATGATGTTTATAGTCTTTGGTGAGTTGAACACCTACATGTTGTTGTTTTTCTTTGATTATGTTTATAGTCTCTGGTGAGTTGAACACCTACATGTTGTTGTTTTTCTTTGATTATGTTTATAGTCTCTGGTGAGTTGAACACCTACATGTTGTTGTTTTTCTTTGATTATGTTTATAGTCTCTGGTGAGTTGAACACCTACATGTTATTTTTCCCTCATTATTTTTATAGTCTCTGGTGAGTTGAACACCTACATGTTATTTTCCCCTCATTATTTTTATAGTCTCTGGTGAGCTGAACACCAACCTATCAATCATGTTCACCAAGCACAAAGTGAAGCCGTCCTCCGCAGTGGCAGAGATCATGAGGGAACATATGAAGCTGGAGTACACCTTCTACAACTACGTCAAGATCAGGTTTCACTCTCAGAAACGCGAGCTGGGCCTGTTATAGCACACACCTTGATTTGACTGCTATCTGTACAATTGATGGCAATCAAATAATGTAATCAGCTCCATGCGAGTGTGTACACATTGATTGATATCACTGGCTCTACGTTATTGCAATCAGCTCTAAATTTGTTTGAGCACATTAATGGCAATCACAGCCTGTCTTCCAATACCTAGCAGAGATCAACTCGCCAGTGATTGCAATCAGATGCAATCAGCTCTGTATGCATTTGTAAACATTGATTGCTGATTGCAATATGGATTGCAATCAAATGGAATCAGCTACGTATGTGTTAGTACACATTGATTGCAATCAATTGTAATGAGCTCTTGCTATCTATTACAACCAAAGGCAATCAGCTCTCTTTTTTTGTAAACTTTCATTGATGATTTTAGTTGTAATTTTGGCATAAGTTACAATAAATGAAAACTGTTATACAATGCATGTTCCTGTTTAAACACATATGTTAAATCCATGCTAGATGAGAGATAATCTCTTTATCTTTATCTCTTTATTTAAAAAAATGTATATTGATGACAGGAACATGTACTCACAAGTTTGGGGTAGCTACCAAAGCATGTTCTGCCAAATTTATTCAAATCTTATATATTTTTGTAAACAATTGACCGAGTGTAAAGAAGCAATCATTCTTTACATTAAAAATATATTCAGAAAGGTGCTGGGTGACGGGGTATGCATACACTAATAACATATATGATTGCAGCATCCACAAACTCAGGCCTTAATTCTCACAACTACCCTTTTTTGTCTCGCCCACCGGAGGTGAAGGCGAGACTAAGGGATCCAAATGGCGTCCGTCCGTCGTCCGTCCGTCGTCCGTCCGTCGTCCGTCACAAATGTTAAAGTTTACCTGCAAGACTCTCTTATGATCCATAACTTGGCAACTGTTACAGCAATGGCAGCCACACTTGGTTGATAGAAGCACTAGGGGTATCTTCATGTTATGGTGTTGTCAGAGGTCATGTGATGATGTCAAAGGTCATTTGAGGTCATATATTAAAGAGTATGTGCAAGACTCTCTTTTTCTATGTTAAAGTTTACCTGCAAGACTCTCTTTTGACAAATAACTTCACATAGGTTGCTTGGATTACAACCTAACTTGGGTCATAGATGCACTGGGGGTACCTTCATGTTATGGTACCGTTGGAGGTCACACAATAAGGTCAAAGGTCGTTTGAGGTCATACGTTAAAGTTTACCTGCAAGACTCTCTTTTGACAAATAACTTCACATGGGTTGCTTGGATTACAACCTAACTTGGGTCATAGATGCACTGGGGGTACCTTCATGTTATGGTGCCGTTGGAGGTCACAGGATAAGGTCAAAGGTCATTTGAGGTCATACGTTAAAGTTTACCTGCAAGACTCTCTTTTGACAAATAACTTCACATAGGTTGCTTGGATTACAACCTAACTTGGGTCATAGATGCACTGGGGGTACCTTCATGTTATGGTGCTGTTGGAGGTCACAGGATAAGGTCAAAGGTCATTTGAGGTCATACATTAAAGTTTACTTGCAAGACTCTTGGTGAAGGCTTCCTAACTTGTGCACAGAATTGTGTGAGCATGTGTGAGCATTACTGATGTAGATTTAGGCAAACATTACTCATGCACAATACAATTCTTTTGCGTAGCAACGGAGATCGCGATATTTCTGGTTATTTTCGCAAGTGGGCGAGACACAATATTGCTAATGCCTTGTCTTTCCAACAACTTCCCTTTTTCTAGCCTACCACCCCATCATCCACCCTCCCCACCCCCTCTTAATTTTTACTTGTCCCCCTCCCCCCCTTCTCTTTGCTAAACTCCCCGTCTTCTCCCCCTTCCCTCTCCTAAACTCCCCCTTCTTCTCCCCCTTCCCTCTCCTAAACTCCCCTTCTTCTCCCCCCCCCCCTTCTCTCCCCCTTCCCTCTCCTAAACTCCTCTTCTTCTCCCCCTTCCCTCTCCTAAACTCCCCTTCTTCTCCTCCTTCCCTCTCCTAAACTCCTCTTCTTCTCCCCCTTCCCTCCATTAAACTCTCCTTCTTCTCCCCCTTCCCTCTCCTAAACTCCCCTTCTTCTCCCACTTCCCTCTTCTAAACTCCTCTTCTTCTCCCCACCATCTATCCTCCATCCTCCCCAATTTCTTTACAATCTCCCACTTTTTCCTTCCTAGAGGAGAACAAAACATAATGTTCAATGTTTTATTTGTCATGTCACCCTGTCAAAGGGTATTGATAAAAAATACAGAAACATTAAACATATATATCGAACATATACCACAGCATTGATGTACTAATGGGTAATATGAATAAACGGGAATTAAATCGATCACAAATTTAAAATCAAATACGAATTTTAACATTTCAAAATGTGAAGTACATTGAAATCATTACAGTATTATAATCGGTCGTGTCAACTTCATTGTCATATACCTATACCTAACCTGAACTATCAGGAGTAAAACTGCTATGCAATGAATTAACACGATATGTCTTCCTTCACATTTGGTATCATTGTGCCTTCATGAAGTGTTTTTATGAAAAATGTATTTGTTTTTATACCTTATGAAATTGATGTGCCTTAACTTGCTTGCCCAAAGAATTTTCTTACTGAGGGGAAATTATATGAGTGCTTTGTATTTTGAATTACATGTACATTTTTTTCCAATGAATAGCAAACTGATTTGGGTTTTTACAAAAAATAATTAAGCAGATATTATTTGCTCACATGCTTACCATTTCCATAGATGAATTATGATTCATGTTGTGCTTGCTATCTATAGTGTTGGTAAACACATACAAATTGGTTGCAAATGCATCCAGAGATTTTTGTTTCTTGGTGCTCATATTTCTATGCAAGCTGCAATTATTGTATATCTTGCCTTTTCACCTATTTTGTATGCTTAATAGTGTAACTTGCTAAATGTTTTTGCTTGTTTCCTTGTTTGTTTGTTTTTGGTTGTCACCTTCTGAAAGATCAATCTCTCAACTTTAATCAAAAGAATTGAATTATTTTACTACAATAAGCGCAGTTACCATAAGCTTGTTCACACCAAGTTGGGAAAACCCCAAATCAAATTATTAGGACCTGGTACAGATTTTTTGTTGACCAGTATTTGTGTAGTTCTGGGTAAGTGTTCAGTCTATGCAGTTTATGTTGACACTGCAATATGTTGAAATCTTATTTATGAATTGAATGTGTTTAACTAGTAGTAAATCTTATATCTAATAATAATTACTTTTAATACTAAAATATAGTGAATCCACAAAGTACAACATAAGTCCAATGTGTGAAGTATGGAGACCTACACTACAGCTCAAAGGAATTGGCATAGGGAAAGGGAAAGGGAAGGAGCCGCAGATTTAATATGCGGTATATTTTGTCCAGTTCAGCGTGAAACACGATGATTTAGCCTAAAAAGCCTCATGTTTCATGCTGAACTGGACAAAATATACCACAAATTAAAACTGAGGCCCCTTCCTTTTCTTCCCTTTCCCTATCCCTTTGCCAATTCCTTTGAGCTGGAGTGTAACTGTGATGTCAAATTCTCCATAATGCATGTAAGGGAAAGGCGACCCACAATGCATCACGCAGCAACCTTTGTTTGCTTCTGGTCTCGTATACTAGATAGGAAGTGGACATGACTGACTGCAAACATACTCCAAATGTGGCTGCGCAATGCATCATGGGACAGCTAATCCTATATGTGCCGTATGAGAGTTTCAATACAGCATGCAAAACGGGACTGTTTTAATACCGTCACCATACAAGTACTTCTGTTATTTTCTGATGAACGACTGGTGATACCTTCTTATGCTAAATCAGATTCTCAATGAACAAAGTGTGGTATCGCATTTAGCTCAAAAAGGGATCACCAGTCCTTCGTAAAGTCGTTCATAACTTACGAACAGCTTGGTGAAATACCCTCCTGATCGCCTTTGAAAAAAGAGTAAACCCTGCAGTACCTCAGTAATTACTCAGGTTGATGTCGCTTGTATGTACAAGACAAATATAACCACAACAAAAAAAGTAAGTCCCCCCTAAGCAAAATACATAACTTTTTATCGCAGAGGTTTTGGGCAAAATAATTTGGCAGGATTGTTCCCCAATTTATTGACTAACTTCTGTGTGAAAATCTCATTTATCCAATTAGTCATGCATGAGTGGGCAAATTTTGAAGGCAAAAATGTCACTTTTCAAAAGTCACAAGGGTAATTGTTTATGCCGTTTAAACAATACATTTTGGCATTTCATGTGCGATTTTTAAAGTGTTTTTTCACTCAACTATGACACCAAAATGACTTCTTATGTTTACATAACAGGTCAAGTTACATTTTTGTCAAAATATGCAGTGTCAGGATAGGTGTTAGTGCATCGAGAAATGGATGATAAACATTGAAAGGACATAAATTATGCACCAAAAATGGAGTTCTTCAAAAAATCATATGGCAGAATCCCAAAATTACCCTTGTGACTTTTGAAAAGTGACATTTTCCTTTTAAGTTAGCCCACTAGGCCAATCATAGGGGACTTATGTATGGTAGTAGAAACTAGAGTCAAAATAAAAGTTTGTTTATAGAATACCATCGCTGGGGTGTCAAGTCAACCTCAAGGCTAAACTCAAGAACTGTTTTACATGTATACGTAGGCCACCATGCGCACGTGTAGTGTTGTTGTTTGCTGTAGTACAGTATTGCTATGTTACAGTGTAGAATCGCTTTGTAATAATAAACACATGTACTTGTCAAGATAGATGTGCTCATAGCTCGGTGTGTTCTTCACTCGAGTCATGATATGAGAGTAGAAAAAGGAAACAGGATGTGGGTGAAGGAGCCTTGTGCAGGGGATTTCGTCTCTCTTATCTCATATCATGACTCGAGTAGAGGTCCATTATATAACGCGATACATGTATTGCTGTGGTATTAATACAACTTATCTTCTTGACCCGTTGAAAGGGACACACCACCTTTAAAGGGCATATACTGTACTGGGAAGGCAAAAAAGACTTCAAAATGTAATTGTTAGCAATCTTCTTGCCAATGGTATTAAATTCATGTATTGTCTATTTTGGAAGCTTGCTGAAAGTTATTTGCTCTCAAATGATCCACATATGGAGTAATTAATGATTAAATCCTCAAAATGTTTGGGCCAAACATTTTGAGGATTTGTTATTTAATCACTCATTACTCCAAATGTAGATCATTTGAGAGCAAATAACTTTCAGCAAACTTCTAAAATGGACAATACATGAATTTAATACCATTGGCAAGAAGATTGCTAACAATTACATTTTGAAGTCTTTTTTGCCTTCCCAGTACAGTATATGCCCTTTAAAGGTGGTGTGTCCCTTTGAACGGGTCAAAAAAATAAGTTGTATTAATACCACAGCAATACATGTACCACGTTATATAATGGACCTCTACTCGAGTCATGATATGAGATAAGAGAAACGAAACAGGATGTGTGTGTGAAAGATCCTTTGCCGTCACTTTTGCAGGGAATAGAGTACCAAGGTGGTGTCGTCAGATAAGCATGTTGTCAAGACAATTGGCTCTAAATAAATGCGCTCCAGTGATAGGTTTAGCGGTCCGATATTGTCTAGCCTGCTAGTGTCGGGCATTCCCAATTACCGTCCCCGTTGTGATCACCGTTGCTTGCTCTACCCACATTGTTTAGAACCAGTTGTCTTGAAAATAATGCTCAAATGCGCACACTTCTGTACTCTATTACAGGTGGTGTGTCCGTTTAAAAGATCAAAAAAATAAGTTGTATTAAAACCACATTTAAATATAAGGATAGATACTGTTAGAAGAACATTCATCCGTGTATAGGACCTCAAAACTGACTGAATGGGTGCATACCGACTAAATAAAATTTCATCTGGAATTTTGGCCATGTCTAAAATTATAGCCTGTACACTTGGCAGACCCTTGCACTGAGAAATTAATTTGAACATATCAATCCAAGAAACTTGAGATCAATGATGTTATCAGCGACACCTCTCAGCAAGTAATTTTTTCATGCTGTTTTTATTAAGTTCTACGTAACCCAAGTTTTATTTTTCTCAATCTGGGTCATCATGTTGTACTTGTGATTTATGTAAGTTCTTGTAGAATTTGATTTTGAGTGTAAAATGGTATAAGAGCTGAAATACAGGATAAAAGGGGTGAAAGTGTGAGAAAAATATCGTAAGGCAAGCGATGTTCTTGGAATTGTATAATTTATGCTTTTTGTATGAGAACAGTGAAGAGTTCACAAAGTATCATAATGTGGACGTATGCAGTAACCCATGTCGCTAATTCATATCCAAAACATAAACTAAAGCATTAAAAAATTTCAGAAATAAAAAATATAAATTTTGTCCCATTAAATATTTGTCCCAAGTACCGGTAGATAGTTTAAGGACACGTCAACCCAAGTAAATCAATATATGCTGAAAGATTAATTTTTATCCTTCATAATGACCTACATGTATATGAAACCCTGCCAAAATGTCTGAGAGAGATTTTGCTATTTCCCTATAAGACTGTGTATAACCCTATGGACAAAATCAGGAGCTTTTCCATTGTGTGTAAATACTTTTCTAGTAAGTATCATTGTTTCAAATAGTGTAATTAACTACCACACACACACACACACACACACATTCACACACACCCACATCCAAATAGTAAAAAATGCTTGATGAAAAACAAAGAAATACATAAGAAAATTGAAAAACAATAAAATACATAATAAAAGAAATAATTACCACAACCTATATTTTTCTTTCAGGAATTGATGAGGGAGTTATGAAAGACACTTTGTACCAAAAATTGCTATTCCTGAGGCTTTATTCAGTGAGAAATACCATAATCTATGATTTCTCACATAAATTAGCATAAATTAATTAACAAAAATAAAAGGATTTTTCGTAAATTTTTCGTAAATTTAGCTTTACAGCCGAGATCCGACAACAAGCTTTGAAATACCATGGGAGTATTAGGGTTAAAACTAGATTGCACTTTCTCCAGAGCACTGAACATAACACACATTCATAATCATTGGAGAAATGTCTTACAAATCAGGATTTATTTACATAAAGTACATAGACATATACATGGTTGCAAGAGACAGTAGCGTAGTTCATAGTGTATATTGGTAACTCTATGGGACAACTGACTTTGTAATGCAAGGTGTTCAGGATAGGCTACAGGTTCTCAAAAAAAGCTGGTTTCATCAGATTATTTTAACTCAACTTTTCAACAAATTGCTCTTCTACTTGTATCATTATCATCTAGTCAATCTGACTTAATTCACATTCAAGGCCATTCTTTAATGGGTGACAGACAGTTTTTTAAACAGTCAAATTTAAATTCACAGATGTTTGTTTTATTTTCTTGAAGCAGGGCCTTCACTACGGTGTTTGCTTTAGAGAACACTTACAAAAAACAAAATCCATCCAAACCCGAGGTCAACTAACACTACTGTGATTCCTAGTAGAAAGATGTGTTACCTGTCTCTGTCTCTGTGTCTACGACTGTCATCTCTGCGTCTTTCTCGTTCTCTTTCCCTGTCCCTACCCTTTTTCCTTTCCCTATCTCTATCCCTCTCTCTATCTCTATCTTTATTTCTCTCTGAATCTCTATCTCTGTCTCTGTGCTTGTCTTGGACCCGATCTCGATCTCGATCTTGATCTCGATCTCGATCTCGATCTCGGTCTCGGTCTCGGTCTCTGTCTCTTTCTCTGTCTCTATCTCGATTGCGGTCCCTACCTTCCTCCCTATATCTGTCCTTCCCTTTTCTTTCATCACCATCCCTTTCTCTTCTTCTCTCCTCCCTTCCTTTCTCCTTCGGTCTGTCCTGGTCTTTCCTTCTTTTACGTCTGTCATCTCCTGAAGATTCCTCAGATGATGTGGCTCTCTTCTGCTGCTTTTTCTTTTTCTGGGCATAAACAGAGAATTAAAAAAAAAGAACGATAGAAAAACACTTTCCAGACTTCTCTCGGAATAAACATGCCAGAAATATTGTAAAAGATATTTGTTTAATAGCCGTTTATCTCTGGCTCCTCTTAGTTTCATGAACTTGATTCATGACTTACAATCTTAGACTTATCACGTTCACTTTCTATATTCAACATAAATTGCAAGTTTAAAATAATTAAATTGGCAACATTTTCAGGAAGACTGACTTCGGGATTTGTAAAGTCAAATTTGTACTCTGCAGAATAAATCAAGTCAGTCACTCATTTTCCATTTACCATGAAAACGAGATATGAAGATTTTAAGTTCCCCCTGAAGGCCTTTGGAAAAGTTAAGCCCAGTCGACAAACCTGTTTCCTCTTTCTGTCATCGTCGGTGTCGCTGTCATTATCACTTTCTTCGCTTGAGCCCCGCCTCCGTTGCTTCTTGCGGTGGGAGGTCATCGTCGATTTCCCTGGAGCATCAAATCCATCATCATCGAGCACCAGACTATACTTTTGCCTATCATCATATCACTATGGGTTAAGGAGAAAACTTTTTATCTTAAAGAAAACAGATTTTTTATTTCAATTCAAGTGCCACACAGTTTATAAATATGCCTCCGCTTCCTTGCTAGCGTCATTTGTTTGACTTTGGTTTCATGCAATGCACACATGTACCAATTTTGAAGCAAATCTGGTGAACGACTCTCAAGATATTGTGTAAATGGATTCGGGACAGACGAACTGACAGACAACCTGAAAACCTAATGCCTTTGACCACTTCATGGCGGAGTCATAAAAGAATTTACATCCAAATTGGCAACAGTGTGTGTTTAAAATCAATAATACTTTTTAAATAAACATGACATTACACTATTCATCAAAATCATTGCACAAAATACAATTTAGAGCACTTGTGCAAATTTGAAGAGCAAAATGGTGGACAGGTATTTTTTTTTAGATGTGTTGCCAATCTGAAGATTCAGTGAATAATCTGCAGTAAATGCACGAACAACTTAATTAAGTCGAAAGGTAAATTATTTTCAAAAACAAATTGTGTTTAATTTGCAGAAAATGTTATCTTTTCACTTCCTGTAACCGTTATCATTTTCATACCCTCTATAATGTTTGTATTTACAGTTCTATCCCCTATTTGGGCATAAAAGAAAATTAAAATTTGAGCTCAAACTCAAATTTGTGAAGGATACGACTGCTTGCTTCTGGCGTCTTTGATGGCAAACTGTGGACGGTCTCCGCCTTGATTCGGAATCACAGGACCTGCACAAAGGGAAGAGTTACAAATCATAAACTAAAGGGAATTTGACTGCACTCAGTTGAGAAATATGCTTCCACCTATATGTTGCTATCATCTGTGTTGAATTGATCATCTTCTATGCTCACAAGACTTACTTTGAATACTTATCAGTCTCTCATGGAAAATATTGATTTATATCTTCTAAATTTCACTGACTTTTTTGATGACATTTGACCTCTTATGCTCTTGTCCTTATCATGAAATAAATGTCTTATCATGAAATGCAAGAATACTGTTGGTCACCTTTTGGCCCCATCTGGAGTTTGGCCACAGACTGGCTGAAGTCGACGTGAATCCTGCGGTCATCGATCAGGACGTTGTCCATCTTGAAATAGGCTTGTTCACAGTCCTCCTCCTACAGACAGACAGAAGGAATGATAAAAATGAACGAAAGAAGGAACTGGGAAGGTATCAATTTTAAAGCACCAGACAATAATAACAACAATAATAATAAATACTACTAATAATAAATAATAATAAATAATAATAAATAATAATAAATAATGATAATAATAATAACAATAATAGTAATAATAATAACAATAATAATAATAATAATAATCATAATAATAATAATAATAATCATAATAATAATAATAATGATAATAATAATAATAACAATAATAATATTAATTTTTATAGAGCGCAGAAACTATATTTATATATTTATGGCGTGATATTGTTTATACGGGGCGCTTCGTTTGGCAACAGTCTTTATCAGCCCCAACCTCAAGACAGGTAAAACAGTCACGATCTCACACGCATGCGACATCAGCAGCAATCTTTGATATGCTACGGCGCATGTATACACAATGAGTTGTGTGTGCACGCATGTGTGAGCATTGCACCATACCCATCCGAATGAACCTTTGTTACCAGTCTGACGAGCATGTAACGCATGCAGGCAATGTCAACGGACCTTTCGCAAAGCCCGTACACACCTCTGCTCCCAATCGATACTGACAATCGTGCTCTTTTAGTAGAGTCATTGATCAGACAAAATTCCCCATACTGACCTTCTCAAACTCGATGAAAGCATAGCTGAGAGAGTCTCCCGTTACTTTATCCATGATCACCTCACAGCTGTGAAATTGATACAAGATTTGTTGTTTGGGGGTTATCAGTTGTTGGGGTTAATCCATGCAAGTACGAATGATTTCAAATACAGGGAAACCCTGTTGTAACGAGCACAGGTATAGCGAAAACCCTGTTATTACGAGGACATTTCTTGGGTCCCGATTGTTCTTCCATAGACCACCGTGCATTCTGTTTTCATATAACGAGATCGGCTATAGCAAAATTTCTGCTATAGCGAGGCAAATTCCCAGCCTAAGAATAAAGAAAAAGAAAGGATATTGACCCCGTTATTACGCCGTCCAGCGAGGGAAACGCAACAACAGCACAAGCAATTTTCTTTGCGCCGTCAAACGCTGATCACACACACCTTGCAAGAATCCACACACACACACACGACCACACATGCATATGTCCACATTACGCTCGTGCAGTACTGCTAGAGCCTTATCTCTATTACGGCTCTGGGTACTGCACGCCCCTGCGCCCAACCATCAACACAGTCACGCACGCACTTGGCAAGAGCCTCGACACACATGTGACACCGCGTGTGTACGACCGGCTGTGCATGAAGATTGCATTCAATGATCATTCATTGCTAACACGCGGTCATGCCAGCAAGCACGACCGGGTAACTGAGCTTCCCCGCTGCTTCATTTGTCGGTAAACGGAGGCGTTGGAAGTGTCATTTATTTACAATTTCAAATGTGCTGTTAAGATAATTTAGTGAATTTTTAGCTAGTGAATTCTGTTTAGAATGCTTGCAAAGCCATTTAAATATGACAATCCTAGCATTAAATATGTTATTGTGTGTGTATGGTCCCATGTGCATTTGTTTCTGTATGTTTTGATCATGTACTCGTATAGTGAGCAACTGGCTATAGCGAGGAAAAAGTGTGGGTCCCGACTTCCTCGTTTTAACGGGGTTACCCTGTATATTGCAATTCCCAATCTTTATAACAATACACACAATAAATATCAATCGTACCCTCTGGATATCCTTTTTTTTGCCAAGAGTACAAAAAGGTAACATTTGTGCTAAACTACCCTATTTTGGTAATAGGAAATAACGTTTGTTGCACGCTGTGACGTCTTGCAGAGCTGTTGGCTTTTTTGTGGCGTTAAATGTTCGTGATAATGCTTTGTTCTGGGCTGTGTTGATGATTTTTAATCATGCGTACTCAAATGGGGTACATATTTTTTGTAGGATACAAAAAGGATACATTTTTTTGTAGTGGCAAGTATCTCTGATCAGTTTTACAGTTTACATAACCAATGTGAATCTTTGTCTCACCTGACAATCTTCCCAAATCTTGAGAAGATGATCTCAAGGTCCTCTGAGGTAGTGAGTGGGTTGAGCTTGCAGACGAAGAGAACATTTTCCGGCGGTTTGACATCAGCATCGGGAAGATCGCCAACCTGGGATTCAAATCACACACGAGAAGCATTAGAGATAATTCATTCCTCAAGTCAGTCACATGAGTACTTTTTTTGTTCTTTCATATTTTCTTTCTTTCCTCGTATTTCCTTCTTTCTTTCTATGTTTCATTCTTCCCTCCCTCCCCCTCCCTCTCTCTCTTCCTCTCTCTCTCTCTCTCTCTCTCTCTCTCTCCTCCCTCACTCCCTCCCTTTCCCTCTCCTCCCCCCTCCCCCCTCCCTCCCTTCCTCCCTCCCCCCCCCCCTCCCTCCCTTCCGATCTTTATTCTTCTAAGCATTCCCTTTCATTCATCTGTTTAATTAGTTAAGTAGTTATTCATTCACTCACTCAATCACTCTATCAACCAATTACTCACTCACTGAGTGTGATGTAACTTACCATCGCTAGGATTTGATAATTTTCCTTCATTCATGTCTTCATTCAGTCACTCACTCACTCACTGCATCTCAAGGACCTACCATCTCTGGAATCGAAGCATTCGCTTTCATTCATTCACTCATTCATTTCATCACTCACTCACTCACTACATCTCAAGGACCTACCATCTCTAAGATCTGGCCATTCGCTTTCATTCACTCATTCATTTCATCACTCATTCACTCAGTGCATCTCAAGGACCTACCATCTCTAGAATCTAAGCATTCGCTTTCATTCATTCACTCATTCATTTCATCACTCACTCACTCACTACATCTCAAGGACCTACCATCTCTAAGATCTGGCCATTCGCTTTCATTCACTCATTCATTTCATCACTCATTCACTCACTACATCTCAAGGACCTACCATCTCTAAGATCTGGCCATTCGCTTTCATTCACTCATTCATTTCATCACTCATTCACTCAGTGCATCCCAAGGACCAACCATCTGTAGGATCTGGCCATTCGCTTTCATTCATTCATCCATTTCTTCAATCACTCACTCACTGCATCTAAAGGACCTACCATCTCTAAGATCTGAGCATTCGCTTTCATTCACTCATTCATTTCATCACTCATTCACTCACTGCATCTCAAGGACCAACCATCTGTAGGATCTTGCCTTTCGCTTTCATTCACTCATTCATCCATTTCTTCACTCACTCACTCACTCACTGCATCTCAAGGACCTACCATCTCTAAGATCTGGGCATTCGCTTTCATTCACTCATTCATTCATTCATTCATTCATTCATTCATTCATCCATTCACTCACTCATTTCATCACTCATTCACTCACTGCATCTCAAGGACCTACCATCTCTAAGATCTGGGCATTCGCTGTGGCCTCCTTCTTCTGCTCCTCCAGCTCCAACTCCTCCATGGTCTTTCCTTTATCATCCTCAATATCTTCATCCGCTCCAATTCTACCACTCTGAAAACAATTTTAAAAAAAGAGGAAATAAAAGAGAGATTACCATCATCATATCCTCTGTTCAACCACATCATCACAACGTCAAACAAGATTTTCAAAATTTAAACAAATTTCTATTAAATATTCAACAAGTTTTCTTGTTCTTGCCCAGTGGTATTCTAACTTGTGCCAATCTACTATTCAATTTGATGGATTTACAATAATACAGTGCGCCACCTATCAGTTGCAGTGAACAGGCCAATTTCAAATTTCGGGGTGGACATCACAGCCTACTGTATTCATGTGTTCACTACCAACATGGTACAAGTTCTTTAAAATGCTGGACCTAGCTATCTTTAACATCTTGTGCCAAATGCGGGTTCACTAACTCAAAAAGTATTGAAAGGGGAAGTTCACCCTGAAATTATTTTGGTTTCAATAAAAATAGACAAATAAAGAAACATATGAGTGAAGGTTTGACGAAAATCGGTCAAAGGAAAAGAAAGTTATTTGATTTTAAAGTTTTGATTTTGTGACGTCACATGCGAGGTGCACTCCATATGTTGTGTACAATTTTTTTCGAAAATGTGCATTTTCTCACAAAGATATGCATCCTTTTACTCGTGCATTTGATATATTATCAGAAATACGTTTTTACACACATACCTGTACGAAAAAAATCATTCCGTTGTCCAAAAAAAGAAAAAAAAACAATTTATCGAATTATTTTGTACACAACATATGGGAGAGCACCTCGCACGTGACGTTAACAAATAGCGGCATATTGTTTACTCTACTGTACAGGTAGAATAGCTAGACACAATGTGCAGTACATGGCCATCTCCAATCTGCATGCGCGCTAGAGCCTTTTATTTCAGTCGACCATTTCCCTTGAGGCATTGCAGATTTTGTTCAGTCCGCTGCAACCCATAGGTGGCACACTTAATTGTAAAAGCCACCACAGTGTCACATCTTTCAGCTCAGAAAACATACAAATACTGGCATTGAAAGTGTCCAGCCTACCTCCAGTTGATGCTTGGTAGGCTCAGGGGATCTATCTGGGATCTCTAATCCTGACGGATCATCAAAAGGATCATCCAGGATGATGGTATGGTTGATCCTGTGTAGATCAAAGGTGAGATCAATCGTCCAATGATCAACAACGCCAGTTCAAATAAGTAACACAGCGCTGTGGTGTTCCTACTGAATTTGGAGTTAACAGCTACCTGCTTATAATGTCCAAACACCCTACTGAAAAAAACTACATGGAATGCAATACGAGTAAAAAAAAAAAATACTCTTAGGTTGATGCGCAAAAATAATTTAGAAATATTTTTTTTCTTTCATCACAAAGGGCTTGAAAATTAGCTCCACAAATATCTTGTGTTCTTCTCCCAAACACCACAATATCAACAGCTGATATTAAACATACTGTATATCATGAGTTTACTTTTCAATGCAGGCATATATACAAAGGGGAACATATGATTTATTATAAGAATGGCTTGGATATCAAATTGCCACTGAATGACTGATAACAATCATAGTAAGGACAATAACAATAACACAAGCAGCAATAACATCTCCAAAATTATCAAGAAAAGGAATAAAAGAATGATTATTGTCAGTTCAGTTTAAACTGAAACTTATTTCAAAATGTATCATGTTCATGTGATTTTTCAATGTTTGTAAACAATTTTTGAAGGGCTTTCTGTGGTTATTTCAATTTGAAAAGAAATGTTATGCATACAACCAGTAGTATAAATAGCGTGCTCCATTCGGTAAATAAATTTAAAAAGGATAAAAATTTGGGGTTGTTTTATCATTCATATACACACACGGGATTGAGCATACTGAATGTACCCATAAAAACAATAATAATTTGAGCAGATTTCTTTGTAAAAATGTCTTTTGTGTGGAAACTACCAAGTCTCTATGATGAAAAAAGACTGGAAAATGAAGATTTCAAAAACTTACCTGATGTCTTGGAAGGGCCTGTTTTCCTTATCACAGAAAGCTTCATTGATCTTGTCCAAGACGTCTTGACCCTCCGTGAGTTCACCGAACACAGTGTGCTGACCGTCCAAGTAGTCCAAGTCTTCTGCCAGCGTGAAGAAGAACTGATGGGACAACGGAGGAGAACAAGACAGATGGACCCCTCTATCAGATTTTATCCATGCAGAAAACAATTTGGAGCTAAGAGAGATTAGAGGGAAAATTCACCCTGATATTAAGTTGGTATTAATAAAAGCAGAAACAGGTAAGAAACATATTGGTGAATGTTGATGAGAATCCACCAAATCCATCAGTTATGACTGATTGAGGTTTTGATTTTGTGACGTCACGTGCGAAGTGCTCTCCTATACGTTGTGTACTCATTTTGTCTGAATTTTCTGAAAAAATTGATTTTCTCAAAAGGATATGCATCATTTTACCTGTGAATTTGAAACATCATTAGAAACATGTATTTATTCACATACCTCTTTTCACAAAAATAATTCCTTCATCAAAAATAGAAAAAGAGCAATATATGGAATCATCCACCACAAAACATATGGGAAGGCACCTCACAAGTGACATCATAAAGTTAAGATTTTAAAAGATCATAACTTTCTGACACTTTGATTTTCTTCAAGCCTTCACTAATATACTTCTCCTTAAACCATTTCAGGTACATCCCTGTAAGTTCAAGAGAAATCCAAAAGCTCCAGTTAGGAAAGTACCAAAAGTATGTTTCCAATTTCCTTTCAGTTTACCCTGATTAGGAAAAGAAGGAAAGCATTTTCAATGTTAGCAACTACAAAAAAAAAATGATTTGTACCCACAAACACCATGTGCAACTTGTTTGCCAAATATCTAAAAAAAAAAAATAATAAATCTAAAGCGAAATAAAGGTGTCTGCAAATCCCACACAGTAGTAAAGGCAAATCATCCTGTCAGCATTTTCTCTTCTTTTTTTTCCAGGCTCTAAACTTCTCCTGGCAAGAGCCTGGTGAGATGAGTGTCACAGTACGTCATGTGAAGTTCTAAGTTGACATCTGCATCAGTAAAACACACAAACCTCACAGGGCAGTATTTCACCTGGTGCTGAAAGATTTAATCGATAAACAGACACATGTGGTACTTCCCAAGGATCATTTGTCCCAAGTTTGATCACAATTGATGCAGAAATACAGAAATAAGAGCAAGTTAAATAAAAACTTTAATATTTTTGTAACAAAAACTAACTAGCAGGAAAAGTTGTTCAGCAAGACAAAATCAGACACGTGAAAGAAACATATTAGTGAAGGTTTAATGAAAATCCATCAAAGAATACGAAAGTTATGATCTTTTAAAGTTTTGATTTTGTGACGTCACGTGCGAGGTGCTCTCACTCATGTTGTATACAATCTTTTTTGGAAATGTCCATTTTCTCAAAAAGATATGCATCCTTTCACCTATGCATTAGATACATTAGAAACACATTTTTACACACATACAAGAGCACCTCGCACATGATGTCACAAAATTGTAATTTCCAACGATCATAACTTTCTTACCCTATGACGGATTTTCCTCAAACCTCCACTAATATGTTTCTTTCATGTTTCTGCTTTGATTTGATATCTTCAGGTTGAACTATCCCTTTAAAGGGCATATACTGTACTGGGAAGACGAAAAAGCCTTCAAAAGGTGATTGTGATCAAATGATCAACATGTGGAGAAGTTAGTGATTAGATTACAAATCCTAAAAATGTTCGGCCTGAACATTTTTGATAATTTTGAGAATAATCACTACATTCTCCACATGCGGATCATTTGAGGGCAAATAACTTTCAGCAAGTTTCTAAATTGGACAATACACTCATTTAAGACCATTTGCAAGGAGATTGCTCATGATCACCTTTTAAAGAATTTTTGTCTTCCCAGTACAGTATATGCCCTTTAAAGGGAAGCCCTTGTACCTGTGAGCCATGCATGTTTTCTCCATTGTTGACCATGGACAGCGCTCCTTTCTTCTTATGCTTGATGCGAGGGTTGTTCTCCATCTCAAAGTACTTGGCCTGCTCCCCGTACAGTTTGCTACGTAGCAGGAGATAAGAACAGCAACATGCAGATTATCTCCTAAATCTTTGCGTGCCACATGCGCCCTTTGTCCCCCAATAATGCACACAAGTCAAATTAAGCCCCCTGTGACAGTCAGGAAGGGTTAAATTGTCATACATGTATACTGCCCTACTCTGACAAAAGGACGCAAGTGACAAATCACTCAAATCTGGGTTATTGGTATTCTTAGATTGTTCACAGCATTGCCTAAATGCGGCCAAAATCTGGACAACAAATATTTATCTTGCTGCGAGATATTCAATCTAACATGATGTGGTGTTGCACTGATGCCAATGCAAGTGACAGACACATTTTGCTCATTTACAAGAAAAGTCTCTTTTGTTTATAGCTGATTCCTTTTGTCAGATTAGGGTAGTATAGTTTCACCATGAATACACTCAATGCACTGAGTGATATACATTATCTGGCACAAGAACGGTACCCTGATAATAACTTGAATAGAGTCAAAGCATAAAATGCTTACTGCAAGTGAGAATGTTTTATAGCTTGTATATATTTTTTTATAATACACCAATTTGAACAGCCGGTATCAGAACTGTTTTAAAATAATACTACTGTAGGCCTACCTGTTGAATATCAAATACACTATGTTTTGTTTCTGATATACCTTGTAACTTAACATAATAGTTATTGGTTCATTTGGTAACAAACACAACAAATTGAATGAAATCATTGTATTTAATTTTTAAAAATGTGCCTTTTAGTTATCTTTCCTGAAACACTCACTCTATACTTTCTATTATTAGTATGTAGTTATATGAGTTGTCTTTATATATAGGTGACAAACAGCACAGGGAACCATTGTTTGAAATAATTCATCCATACCAGAAGAGAGACTCCCCTCCCTTGCCGGACCCAGTTGGGTCTCCAGTTTGCGCCATGAAGTTTCGCTGATGGACGAGACGTGAAGAAAACAACGGACATTAAATTTCATCCCATTAAAGGCACACATTGAATCTGCTTTACGCAAACTGGCGGTTTCAGTCACTTTCGGTATTAACACAAATTGTTTCTAAAAAGTAAACATGTAGTCTAGAGTGCTTCTAGTCGTTGTTTCTTTCACATATAATGTGCTGTTTATGAACAATATGCTGCACTCACTGTAAATGACAAGGATTTTTTCACATGAAGGAGTAAGTGCCATTTCCTTAACCTTATTAACCTTATTAATTCTTTATCAACTGTTAATCAACATTTCATTTACATGTAGAAACACAATTAATATATGAATTAAGTTTTATCAAATATTCATGTGTTATGCCACATGAAAACATTTCAAAGTGTTCTAGTGAAGACTATGCAGGTCACATTAGCATTACCTAAAGATGATGATGATGATGATGATGATGATGATGATGATGATGATGATGATAATGTAATGATGATGATGATGATGATGATGATAATGATGATGATGATAATGATGATGATACTGATGATGATACTGATGATAATGATGATGATAATGATGATGATAATGATGATAATGATGATGATGATGATGATGATGATAATGATGATAATGATAATGATGATGATGATGATGATGATGATGATGATGATGATGAAGATGATGATGATGATGATGATGATGTCACATATAGATCTAATACGCTTTCTCATGAGCCATCTATGAGTCTCACACGTTTGCATTTTAACAATGTGGTGTTCACCGTTAGGCCCTAAGCCCAAGACAAAGCAATGCATTCTTTTACTTACCTGCACTGAATGGAACAGACAGTAATTGTAGTACTTAGTCTTGCATAGTTTGAGGAAGTTCAGGCAACCTATGCATGGAAAATAAACATGAATTGATAAAGAAAAATAATTACAATCTGTCAAGAAATACAAAGATATGATTTACCATCAACAATTTACTTAGTTTTAAATGGGTCAAAAGCTTCCTCAGTGACCACACGCAGTCATGCTAGACGGTCAGCTCAGCAGTAAGGCCAGAGCTACATCAAGGGTATCACAAGGTAGCGTGCTAGGGCCACTGCTATTTCTGATGTACATCACCGACCTGCCTGATGGTGACTCACACTCAACTCTCCCTCTTTATGCAGATGACTACTTGATGTATCATTGCGACAGATCTGCCCAGGGGGGTGTTTCACCAAGCTGTTCGTAAGCTACGAACAACTTTACGAACGACTGGTGATCCCTTCTTTTGCTAAATCACATTCTCAATGATTTTGATTCCCATCAGCATCAGCTGAAGTTCAAATCCAATGTTTATAAATGAAAATTCTTTTTGTTAACAAGTGTCTGAATACAAAGCTTATGATTTGTCAAATTTGATTAGGAATGTTGGAAATTAACCCCGAATATGTTAAAACAGGAACAAAGTGTGGTATCGCATTTAGCACGAGAAGGGGTCACCAGTCGTTCGTAAAGTAGCTTGTAGCTTACGAACAGCTCGGTGAAACACCCCCCTGGATTGTACCAAGAGACAGGAGGATTTTGACAGGCTGCAAGAATGGGAGAAGACTTGGCAGAGGGAATTTCAGGTCTTGCGAGTCACTAACAAGAGGGCACACATCCTTGGCCACTACAACATCCATGGTCATGGATTTGAGTATGTCAACTCTGCACTTGGTGTCCACATAGACCCAAACCTCAATTTCAATGCCCATGTTGATGCCACCGTCCAGAAAGCAAACTCAGTGAGTGCCTTTGTATGGTGCAACTTCAGGCATTGTAACCACAGGGTCAAACAGGCTACATACATCACGTAAGTTCGCCCAGTGCAGTGCTAGTGTATGCTGCAATAGTATGGAGCCATATGCCATACACTCAGCGGAACAGAAACAAGCTTGAAATGGTGCAACAAAGATATGCTGGTTGTCCAGCTGTAGTCACCCGTAATAGTTATGGGTGACTACAGCTGGACAACCAGTGTGACAGGCTGACAGACAAGGTAAACAACTTTCAATGGCCCACACTGATAGACGAGCATCTCCAAAGTCGTCTTGCTATGATGTACCGCATCCGCTTTAAGTACCTTGACATCAACTGGCAGCCCCACCACGAACACGTCACAGAGGGAGCGCTTCTCGACACAACGACAACTCTAACCCGATTTCTAAATCTGATAATTAGCACTCAGGTGATTCTCGAAGCTATTACAACTCTAACCTCAGCTCTAAATGCTCGAACTGCTCGGACCCTGTCGCATCTATTGTTCTCAATCGGGATGATCCTTGGGAAGAATAGTGATTTATGGAAAGCTGAGTTGCGTTATTAGGGCCGTGAAAAGTAAATGAATTTGCATTACGCGTGCTATGATAACATTTCTGTTGCATTTTGTTAGACTTCGCTAAGCATTAATTCAGCTGTGGCGGGGAAAGGAATTTGCTTGCTTAACATCACTTGTCTTCATTGAAGGCAAATTCACGAAAAAGATTAATGAATATTTCAAAATGTTGAGTATCATTCGAGCATTCCGCAGATTGGAAAGCTAGTCTAACAACATCCCAACATTTTAATACTGTTTGATGTTGAAAATTCACTAGTTTTTGCTTATTCATTTTTTAATGATTAATTCTATGTTTGATTTTTGCATCAGTTGTGAATATCAACACTATGATTTGATTACCCCTTTTTCAATATTCAGAAATTTATTTTATGAATGGCATGTTTGCCTAGACTATCATTTACATGGTATCTTTCAACTCGAATGTTACCCAAATGGAAATTGAGCTACTTTTGGCGACCAATAAGACTTCCGGTCCGCGACCATTAAGACTTCCGTCGTCTGCTACGAGTGAGAACAATAGAATATGGTGCTACGGTGTCTTCAAAAAAACAAATGAGAATTTAAAGCGTTAAGTGTAAAAATAAAGAGACAAGAAGTGGAATAAAAATACATTACGTGGCACTTATAAGAAAAACGAAGCTGGATCATTTAAAGGATCTATGTATGTCTTTACTTGATACATAAAAAAAACGTAAAAACAATCTTTTTCTTCCGTAGAGATGATGAACAAATCCAACTTGGAAAACGATACAAGCGGCGTATCGGCCATGTCCTAAAGAAAAAGGCGTGTAATCCTTATCATAATCCAGGGCTTTTACCACTATCATTTGACACTTAAACTAACTAATGATTTATATCGGGTAAAAGCTGAATAATTGCTCTACACTCTCATATAGGTGGCATGTCGGAATACTTTGACTGGATCTTACTGTTCCAATTTGAAATATGGGCTCAAACCGGCGTTTCGGCCAATTTATGTGCAGCATTCATAGGATAAACCGAAAATAGTCGTAATTCCTCTAACAATGTTAATACTATCGTATGACACTTAAACTAACTTATGATTTATATCACATGAAAGCTAATTAGTTGATCTACAATCTCAAATAGGTGGCATGTCATTTTGAAATCCGGGCTCAAACAAGCATATCACGCACGGTATTCCCAAGATTTACTGAAAATGGCCATAACTCTTCCAAAATGTCGGGGCGTTTAAACCTATCGCATGACACTTTAACTAGCTCAAGAGTTATATGAGGTAAAAGCTGAATAGTTGCTCTTTACCCCCATATAGGTCCCATGTCGGAACTTTTTGATTCAGTCTTACTGTTGCAATTTGAATATAGGGCTCAAACCGGCATATTACGCACGGTATTCACCAGATTTACCGAAAATGGTCATAACTCTTCCAAAAAAGTAGGGGCTTTTAAACCTATCGCATGACACTTTAACTAAGTAATAAATAGTATGTGGTCAAAGCTGAATAGTTTCTCTTTATCCCCATATAGGTCCCATGTCGGAACTTTTTGATTCAGTCTAACTGTTGCAGTTTGAAGTTTGGGCTCAAACCGGCATCTCGGCAAATTTACGCACGGCATTATCAGAATTTACCGAGAACGGCCATACCTCTTCCAAAAATGTAGGGGTTTTTAAACCTATCGCATGACACTTTAACTAGCTCGTTATTTATATGAGGTCAAAGCTGAATAGTTGCTCTTTACCCCCATGTAGGTCCCATGTCGGAACTTTTTGATTCAGTCTTACTGTTGCAGTTTGAATATAGGGCTCAAACCGGCATATTACGCACGGTATTCACAAGATTTACCGAAAATGGTAATAACTCTTCCAAAAATGTCAGGGCTTTTAAACCCATCGCATGACACTTTAATTAGCTTAAGAGTTATATGAGGAAAAAGCTGAATAGTTGCTCTTTACCCCCATATAGGTCCCATGTCGGAACTTTTTGATTCAGTCTTACTGTTGCAGTTTGAATTCAGGGCCCCAACCGGCATATTACGCACCGCATGCGTAGGATTTACCGAAAATGGCCATAACTCTTCCAAAAATGTAGGGGCTTTTAAACCCATTGCATGACACTTTAACTAACTAATAAATAGTATGAGGTAAAAGCTGAATAGTTGCTCTTTACCTCCATATAGGTCCCATGTCGGAACTTTTTGATTCAGTCTTACTGTTTCACTTTTAATATAGGGCTCAAACCGACATATTACGCACGGTATTCACCAGATTTTCCGAAAATGGCCATAACTCTTCCAACAAGGTTAGGGCTTTTAAACCCATCGCATGACACTTTAACTAACTAATAAATAGTATGAGGTCAAAGCTGAATAGTTGCTCTTTATCCCCATATAGGTCCCATGTCGGAACTTTTTGATTGGGTCTTACTGTTTCACTTTGAATAGAGGGCTCAAACCGGCATATAACGCGCGGTATTCACAAGATTTACCGAAAATTGCCATAACTCTTCCAAAAAAGTAGGGGCTTCTAAACCTATCGCATGACACTTTAACTAACTAATAAATAGTATGTGGTCAAAGCTGAATAGTTGCTCTTTATCCCCATATAGGTCCCATGTCGGAACTTTTTGATTCAGTCTTACTGTTGCAATTTGAATTCAGGGCTCAAACCGGCATATTACGCACCGCATGCGTAGGATTTACCGAAAATGGCCATAACTCTTCCAAAAATGTAGGGGCTTCTAAACCTATCGCATGACACTTTAACTAACTAATAAATAGTATGTGGTCAAAGCTGAATAGTTGCTCTTTATCCCCATATAGGTCCCATGTCGGAACTTTTTGATTGGGTCTTACTGTTTCAGTTTGAATATAGGGCTCAAACCGACATATTACGCACGGTATTCACCAGATTTACCGAAAATGGCCATAACTCTTCCAAAAATGTCGGAGCTTTTAAACCTATCGCATGACACTTTAACTAGCTCAAGAGTTATATGAGGTAAAAGCTGAATAATTGTTCTTTACCCCCATATAGGTTCCATGTCGGAACTTTTTGATTTAGTCTTACTGTTGCAATTTGAATTCAGGGCTCAAACCGGCATATGACGCGCGGTATTCACAAGATTTACCGAAAATGGTCATAACTCTTCCAAAAATGTCGGGGCTTTTAAACCTATCGCATGACACTTTAACTAGCTCATGAGTTATATGAGGTAAAAGCTGAATAATTGTTCTTTACCCCCATATAGGTGCCATGTCGGAACTTTTTGATTTAGTCTTACTGTTGCAATTTGAATTCAGGGCTCAAACCGGCATTTCGGCCAATTTACGCACTGCATTATCAGAATTTACCGAGAACGGCCATACCTCTTCCAAAAATGTCAGGGCTTTTAAACCTATCGCATGACACTTTAACTAGCTCGTTATTTATATGAGGTCAAAGCTGAATAGTTGCTCTTTACCCCAATGTAGGTCCCATGTCGGAACTTTTTGATTCAGTCTTACTGTTGCAGTTTGAATATAGGGCTCAAACCGGCATATTACGAACGGTATTCACAAGATTTACCGAAAATGGCCATAACTCTTCCAAAAATGTCAGGGCTCTTAAACCCATCGCATGACACTATAACTAGCTCAAGAGTTATATGAGGTCAAAGCTGAATAGTTGCTCTTTATCCCCATATAGGTCCCATGTCGGAACTTTTTGATTGGGTCTTACTGTTTCACTTTGAATAGAGGGCTCAAACCGGCATATAACGCGCGGTATTCACAAGATTTACCGAAAATTGCCATAACTCTTCCAAAAAAGTAGGGGCTTCTAAACCTATCGCATGACACTTTAACTAACTAATAAATAGTATGTGGTCAAAGCTGAATAGTTGCTCTTTATCCCCATATAGGTCCCATGTCGGAACTTTTTGATTCAGTCTTACTGTTGCAATTTGAATTCAGGGCTCAAACCGGCATATTACGCACCGCATGCGTAGGATTTACCGAAAATGGCCATAACTCTTCCAAAAATGTAGGGGCTTCTAAACCTATCGCATGACACTTTAACTAACTAATAAATAGTATGAGGTCAAAGCTGAATAGTTGCTCTTTACCTCCATATAGGTCCCATGTCGGAACTTTTTGATTGGGTCTTACTGTTTCAGTTTGAATATAGGGCTCAAACCGACATATTACGCACGGTATTCACCAGATTTACCGAAAATGGCCATAACTCTTCCAAAAATGTCGGAGCTTTTAAACCTATCGCATGACACTTTAACTAGCTCAAGAGTTATATGAGGTAAAAGCTGAATAATTGTTCTTTACCCCCATATAGGTTCCATGTCGGAACTTTTTGATTTAGTCTTACTGTTGCAATTTGAATTCAGGGCTCAAACCGGCATATGACGCGCGGTATTCACAAGATTTACCGAAAATGGTCATAACTCTTCCAAAAATGTCGGGGCTTTTAAACCTATCGCATGACACTTTAACTAGCTCGTGAGTTATATGAGGTAAAAGCTGAATAATTGTTCTTTACCCCCATATAGGTGCCATGTCGGAACTTTTTGATTTAGTCTTACTGTTGCAATTTGAATTCAGGCTCAAACCTGCATTTCGGCCAATTTACGCACTGCATTATCAGAATTTACCGAGAACGGCCATACCTCTTCCCAAAATGTCAGGGCTTTTAAACTATCGCATGACACTTTAACTAGCTCGTGTATTTATATGAGGTTCAAGCCTGAATAGTTGCTCTTTACCCCAATGTAGTCCCATGTCGGAACTTTTTGATTCAGTCTTACTGTATGCAGTTTGATATAGGGCTCAAACCGGCATATTACGAACAGTATTCACAGATTACCGAAAAATGGCCATAACCTTTCCAAAATGTCAGGGCTCTTAAACCCATCGCATGACACTTTAAACTAGCTCAAGAGTTATATTGATGGTAAAAGCTGAATAGTTGCTCTTACCCCCATATAGGTGCCATGTTTCGGAACTTTTGAATGGTCTTACTGTTGCAGTTTGAATTCAGGCTCAAACCGGAAGATTACGCACGTATTCACCAGATTTACCGAAAATGGCAAAACTCTTCCAAAATGTCGGGGCTTTTAAACCTATCGCATGGACACTTTAACTACTCATAATAGTATGAGTCAAAAGCTGAATTAGTTTGCTTTTATCCCCATATAGGTGCCATCGGATTTTTGATTCAGTCTTACTGTTGCCGTTTGATATAGGGGGCTCAAACACGGCATATTACGCACGGTATTCACAGATTACCGAAAATGGCCAAAATCTTTCCAAAATGTGGGGCTTTTAAACCTATCGCAAGACATTAACTAATAATAAATCATATGAGAGTCAAAGCTGAATAAGAGTTCTTTTTCCCTATAGTCCCATGTCGGACTTTTTGATTCAGTTTTGCGTTTGAATATAGGCTCAAACGCTATTACAGCCGTTTACAGATTTACGAATGGGCAGATCTCTTCCAAAAACTGTCGGGGTTGTAAACCTATTCGCATGACATTTAACTAGTCATGAGTTATA
>CAVLGW020000107.1:29047-49823 GCA_963669155.1 Arbacia lixula
CAAAGTAAATGCAATTCAAATCTATTTCCAGACTAAGGAACTGAATTTGGGGGTTGTGAATAATAAATGTTTTGATGTGGGGTATGAACATGCAATTCATGATAAGAATCACAGCACACACACACCTTTTAATATCTTAACGACAAACATCATAAAAACAAATAAGGCCAGAGGAGGCAAGAATTTGTCCACATCAATATTTTGGCGACTCCTTACAAGTTATGTAGCAATGGGTCAAAGATATTACAAGGGTTGCATTGCTTTTGAATGGGACAATACAATACAGCAATACTATATACAATCTATTCATGATTTACAGCACTTTACTATGCATATGTATAGAATGTGGAGTACAGTGTACTTTGCTTTTTAAAAGCATATGTTGATGAGTGGATTTCAGCACAGTGGTTATTTGTTAATTTAAATCTATTTTTTCTACAGATGCAATGAAATTTAAGAGCTACGCAGAATGATTTGTATGCAATTATTACTTTTCATGGAATGTTTAGCTTCCAGTAATAAAATCTGAAGAAGAGAAATGTCATTTGTTCATAAAAATTATGGCACGCCTATTTTGCTAGAAATGCTCTAACCTTGTAAGAAGTGATACAGAGTGCAAATTTGTTAATGGCAGTGATATTCTCCCAATAGCCACACCAAAGACATGGAAATTCCTCCACCAAATGATTTATGTATCCCAAAAGAAACACAAACTTCACATTCAGTGCTGGAAAATTATCTCGGCAGAGGCAGAGCATCATACACCCAACGCACTATACATTTATTTTTTGTCGAAAGATTATCAAAGCGATCACTCACTTTTTTGGTGAAGCTACTCCCTTAATGTCCAGATTGGTTGCCAATTTGACGAGCGTGGTGTCGAGATTGTTGCCACCATTGGCTGCCATGACCTCAGCTTGTGACGGGGGCGAAACCTGCTTGTTCATCGGCAGCATGACATTGCCCATGCCAGGGGCAGCTGGAGCAGGTTGGGCTACTGAGGGCGGTGTTTAAAAATAGAAAGATGGGTAAAGAACTTTAGTTTTGCAACGGAGGGGAATATGAGCTACCGAATGTTAACTAACAATATCAAGAATGCCACAATCAAGCATGCATCTTTTGAAATGTTAAAATAATTAGTTCATTCGTAGAATCAAATGAAGTAAACACTAAATCATAATTACCTTACAATCTATTTTTGAAATAACGCCATTTGGCCATTTCATCGAAACATAAACATATGGAATTTATTGTTTGTGTTTATAAGATGAAAACAATGATTTGCACATAGATAGAAAATGAATGAGATATTGTCTGTAAGTTTGCATGACTGTATTAAACATGCTGTGGTATGAAAAATGTTCCCTAGTAGATACCAAAACATCAGCAAAGTCAAGTCGTGGGGCTTGATAATGATTTCTGTCTGCATTCTAGCTATGCAATAATATATCATGCCCAACTTTATACATTTAACATATATCTTGTAATGAGAATGTCAGCAAGAAAAGAAAACAGCAGCAAAAATGATGAATAGTCTTAATCTAATCCCATTGGTTTAATTCCGATTTCTGCTGTAAACTGACCCATACAAGGAAGGACTCTTCAAGAAAGCTGAGTTGGATATTTTACACCATCCCAATTCTAGGATACCATCCCAATTCAAGGATACCATCCCAATTCCAGGACACCATCCCAATTCTAGGACACCATCCCAATTCTAGGACACCACCCCAATTCTAGGATACCATCCCAATTCTAGGATACCATCCCAATTCTAGGACACCACCCCAATTCCAGGACACCATCCCAATTCTAGGACACCATCCCAATTCTAGGACACCATCCCAATTCTAGGATACCACCCCAATGCTATGATACCATCCCAATGCTATGATACCATCCCAATTCTAGGACACCATCCCAATTCTAGGATACCATCCCAATTCTAGGATACCATCCCAATTCTAGGACACCATCCCAATTCTAGGATACCACCCCAATGCTATGATACCATCCCAATTCTAGGATACCATGTATCCACATGCAGGTGTGAAATACAACACCTACTATGTTCTGCAGAAATAATAAGCACTGAATGCACTAAACTCGTATCATTTGTTCAAAATTCAACCTTTTAAGTCATTTTAAGCCATTCTCACTGCACTATTCATTTAAAAACTACAACTACTTTCTAGTCTTGCACACAGCATTCACTGTAAACCTTTATACGCCCCCCCCCCCCCCCCCATTTCCCCTCTATAGTTCAAACTGCACAATTCATCTCAACATTTCTAGTCTTGCACACAGTGTTCAATGTTAACCTGTGGGCTGTTTACCCCCCCCCCCCCCCCCACCCCCACCTTTCCCCTCTACGCTGCATCTAAAAACTAAGACTACTTTCTAATCTTGCACACAGCATTCACTGTTTACCTGCGGGCTGTATACCGGCCCCAAATGCCTTGTCAAAGTTGGCTCCTATATCATTATTATTGGCAAAACCTGTTGTGAGAGTGAGGAGAAAAAGACACACAAATGGCATGGAAATAAGCAGGTGAATGTAATGATAATTGTACATAGATATGTGAATATATATAAAATGATTAGCCTTTGTGGGTATTTCTAATACAAACTATCCCACGTTAATCCAGATCTAGTACTTATGCGAATAAATGTCCTTTTCTCTCAGTCGCTGGTCAGCGTAGGGAAATGTTGACCAGCATTTAGTCTACATTACACAGACCAGTTTGTAATTCATATTTCTCCTGTGATCATTTAGTTTGGAATTAGAAATCCTCATCAGCCTGAATCCAGGCTAATGACATATCTCAACCACTGCCACTGTGATATCGGGATAAAAATAACACATGCTTGTGAAGTGTTTAATTATCCAGAAGCTTTGAGCAAGACTACATTTCACACTTAAAGGGATAGTCCACCCTGAAATTAAGTTGCTTTCAATAAAATCATGAACATGAAAGAATAATATATAATTGAAGGTTTGATGAAAATCGGTCAAAGGATAAGAAATTTACAATTGTTTAAAGTTTTTATTTTGTGACGTTATGTGCGAGATGCTCTCCCATAAAACTCTTTCATATCCTTTGATAGATTTTTATCAAACCCTCACTAATGTTTCTTTCATGTTTCTGCTTTTCTTAAAACCAACCTACTTTCAGGGTGAGCTATCCCTTTAATACCCACCACATGACCCTCATCATGTATATGAATTCGCATGGAAACTGACCAATCAGAGTGGCAAGTTGGTGTAAGTTTGAGGATTTCATATCACCGACATCCTCTGGTCGTATGTTGACAGTTGACATATAAATTATGCATATGAATAATGACTTTTTCATTGAAAGAAAATGACATATTTATGCAATATGTGGGGTTTTTTTGTGACGGAACTCAGTGGCAGAGAAATGAATTGCTTCAAGCAAAGGCAAAAAGAGCTGGCCCAGGAATGAGTAGTAATGGGCTCTCATCTCGGCTACAATAGGGAGTTCACATATTTCTGCTTGAAAAAAAAGCTATACATATGATCAACACGTTTTATTTGTGATATGAATGATCGTTTGTTGCTGTATTAAAACCCTTTAAGTGCCCAGAGGAAGTTCTGCTCTATGGGGCTTGTATGTACCATTCGTGTAACAGTGCCACATTGGCACATCAAGAGCTACAATGCGTTCATTCCTTTAATTACACTTTGAATTAATTCGATATGTACCGAGAATCACACTGAACAACTCATCGGTCAAATTTAAGAATGAAGAACGTAGAAGCCTTGTGGCAAAGAAATCATTACAACCAATATTTCAATCAAAAAGCACAGCAAAAACAGGGAAGGGGGAGGGGGGATATGAAACAACATAGCCTTTTCACAGTTATTGCGCTATTCAGTAATACACAAGCTTCTATTCATGGAGCATAGAAACCAACAAATGGAGGAAAATGAACAATCACATTGATACACATTTCACTACTCAGACAAACATGTACACAAATGAAACAAACACAATGAAATATTAAGATCTTGCTTTCCTTGACACATTCACCGACGAAAAAGTATACGCTGTCAGACTAAAACTCAAGTCACAAATCAAAATGTCTCAACAATTTCTAAGAATTCACACTTTACATAAGGCGCACATTGACTCATCACTCATAATAAAATCCAAAAATGTACATTTGGAACAGTGAATTAGTGGGCAATCGGACCTTAGTAACAAGCTGTGGATTTCTCAAAACAATGACAACCCTAACCTCATATCTGAGCGCATAGCGCTATCTGAGCTAAACTCCCAACAACAAGATAGGATTTGATATATACACAGGTTACGGCATTATAATCACTTTCGGTGAAAAAATATGTTCTGAAATCTGGAGGATAAATGAATAACGTTTACATTTGTCTATAAAATCAGAAGCATATAGAGAAATGCATGTTTACACACTCTTCCTGTACAAATCATGAAGTCTAACCTTGAGTAGAAATTATCTTAAAATGAGTGACTAGCATCTCAACAATCTCCAACTTCACTTCTATCTTTCTAAAAAAAAAAAAAAAAAAAAATGGACGAACATGGGCGACTTTTATACCACAGCACGACAAATGTACCATATCTGACAGCAATTACAAACACTCCACTTTATCACTAATGTCTGAGCAAAACATGAATGTGACTTTGAAGCTTTTCTGAAACCCACCAGGTCACCAGATATAAAAATCATATTTGATGGTACTGATCAGCATTGACTACTAATACAACTGTCTGTGATGACATCATGGTGGCATATTGTTACACGTATGCTCACTTCCTTTCTTCATTCATATACTGATCAATGAAATCAATGTACAGATTGAGTGACATATCATGTCATATCTATTTATTCATGATTTGATTGAGATCAGTGCCAGGTTGATCACACTGCTGACAGATTTTATTTGGAACTTGCCCCTGTTTCCACCAAACTTGCAGCCAACCATCACTTATCTCAACCTACGCTACACAGTATATCCACTTTCACCCAAAGCAAAAGTTCAAATCCAGATTGTAACATGCGATTGACAGTAGGTTTACTTAAAACAAAGGCAGGGTTCCTCTGCATACAGAGCTATGACTGATTAAAGTGCCTTTGAGTTCAATCTGTCATTATTTTTTCTCTCTGTAGCTATTTCTTTGCTAATGCCTTCTTTTGCTTCTATAATACAAAAACAACTCAATCAGAATTGTTTTGATTATTTTGGTCTTGCATAGAATGGCTTAATCTTGATTAAAACCCATGGGAGATCTGGTGACTTCTTGGTGATGCCAAAGGCCACCGCAAATGACACGATCAAATCAGAGGACTCTGCGACTGGCTGAATCTCAGGTCCTGGGTCCCCTAACATTAAGGTTTGCTATCGATTGCAAATTTGAAAGACGAATTCTGATTGGTTGCTGGTCACTCTTTTAAACAAAGAGCGCATGCAACAACGATGTTGATTGGCCATTGCCATTTTGCGATTGATTGCAAACCTTTATGTTGCAGGGCTCTGATCATCAGATTTGGGCAAGAAGGTGATATCACATTTCCAGAAGTCAGCCCTTACAACTACAGAATCGTGGCAAAGTCGTGTCATCTATGGTGGCCTTAGGACAACTAGTTGTACCTGTTCAGCTCAATGCAAATAACAAATTTTCCCCAAGGTCTAAAATAGAAGATACCACCATGTATGTCAAAGAAAAAAGTTGACATTATCTAATCAAATAGAAAAATACTAAGAGTCCATGTTTAATAGAAATTTATGCTTTAAATGTTTGTCCCATTATCCAATCTGGCTGTATTTTAGGTTTATTGATCAGTAATGTGTATCTTTTACCGGTCTCACAGCTTTTGACGAGGCTGTCTTCAAGGGCACAATCAAGCACAATATAACCAATGCTAAGCTGTATTGGTACTCTAATGTGAAATTAGATACTGTTATCTCAACTTTGCTGACAGAAAAATTGACAGGTGATATTCAAAATGATTCCCTGGCAATGTAGAAATATTTTTGTTTTATATAATTTCTTATTTTGTATGTTCACTTGGGATGTCTTTGATGAAAGAGAGCTTAAATCCCTGCCTGGAGGTACCCTCTATCTTCTACTTCATTTTCTTCTAAAAAGAAGTTTCCGATATCATCGTATCAAGTGGGGGAGGGTGAGGGTACCATGAATTGTGAATTGATCTGTTTACATTTGGTATTAATAGCATAATAAACTATTTAGTGAGTTAAGGGTATGGTTACAGCAAGGATTTGTAATTAAGGTTAAGGTTGGGTATATGTATTAAGACCCTGATGGTTCTTTGGTTTTGATTTTGCAGTAACCTGATACACTCTCACACCACACCTGGTAGTTTGTTTGTCAGACCCTAGGGGTACTTCAATTTGTTTTTGCAGTGAACTAACAGACTCTAGCAGCACACACCATGCTCAATGCTCATCTATCTAGCTGGCTAGCTATTTGTTTGTTTGTTTGTTTGTTTGGTCAGACGGACAGCCGATACCTGGAGAGGAAATCATGGATGACAAGATGGGCTGGGGGGAGTCTGTGAGAAATTAAGACAGTTTGATGAAGTTTGGTTAATCATGTCACATACACAGCAATGACAAAAGAATGATGGATGGATGGAAGGTCTCATGCATATGATGTCATAACAGCAGAAGGGGTATGGCGCCCTCGCTTGATGGATGAGAGCAAGGTTTATTTGGATACTTTCTTTCCCAAACCAGAGCCATTCTTTACAAATGTTGTCTCTATAACCCTTTGTATGCCCCAAATACTGCTGGTCCATGGGAATCGGTGCATTACTTGTAAACTCTTTCTGTGTTAACTGGAGAAGGGGTGTGTGCCACAATAATTAACAGTGTAGGCATTCTCTATGTAGTCTCTGTGCAAAAGTGCGAATTGTGCGAAAAGTGCGAAGTGCAATTTGTGTCTTCTCACATTGCATCTTTTGATCCATAAAGGAGATGTCAACTGAACATGCAATCGTGTTGTGTACTCTAGCAATCATCATTCTGGCTTGAGCAACTTTCAAAACGCAGTGTTCAATGGATTTACAAAAATGCTTCTGAATAGACTTTCAACCAAGTTGTGTTATCAAATAAACTCCAAAAACTCTAATTCACAATAAAAAAAAAAAAAACATTGATTCCTGAATGTAAAGAGAATTTACACGGTCACATGCTCATAGCTGCCTGTGTAAATCGCCACGGCAGCCTCACTAAGCTACATCCGAGATTGCAACGAAAGTATGTGCGGGACCAAAATGTGTGCGGTAGTGATGACGTCACTGCATTGAGGTAAGGAATAGTAGTGGCAAGATTTATGGGATCATGGGTCACATTCTCGTATGGTTTCAGGATCGTGTAAGAGGAATCAGATCGAAATGATGCAGTCGTTGAAATCAAATGCGACCAGGGCCCCATTGCATAAAACTTACCATCAATGGAAACTCTGTCATCAATGGTAACTACCATGGTAACATCGCTCAACAGCCAATCAAACTCAAGGTTTCCATATAAGTTGACATTGGAAGCTAAGTTACCATCAATGGTAAGTTTTATGCAACAGGGCCTAGGAGCTGTGATGAAGGCAGAGCGGGTCTGCAATGCTTGCAACTACTTTCCCTTCACCTTCAAGGATTGAGAGATGAGTTAGCAAGTAGTGGGGAGGTATGGGGGGGGGGGACGGGTGACTATTAGTTAAGATGCAACCGGGGGGACGTCAAAGGTTGCTTTTGTTATATGTTAGTACATGGGCATGCAATTTGCTTGCTTTAGTAGAGTATCGGTAGCCATTTGTAAGAGAAGGGGGGGCACTAAAAGAGAAGAAAGGGTACGGGGAGGGTAGAGTACTGGCAATCTACATCACATGAATTTTATCACTGCAGTTAGAACATGCAAGGAAAAAAAATCATGGGATAATACATGTATATACTTATGACAAGAGACATTTCAATACAAATATAAAATACAGTATTTTAAGTAATATATATCTTCCATGTACCAAGCTTATTTAGTCACATGTACACAGAGGTACTGTGTCATTTTGTATTCCTATTACCCTAAGTCAAAATGCAACCCAAATATGGAATAAAAATAAAAGACTGTTTGCAGGAAGGACTTTGCAGTCTGAAGACAATCTTCATCGATATACATGAATCTCATACAAAGAGGGAATGACCTTATAAGGTAGGGAAGCCATTTAATAAAAGTCACGAGGCTTGGCAGGGATCAGCAGTAATCTCTAATGATAACATGTATGAAATTTCACAGTCATAGCTTCACAAACATGTTCAGGAAAAGTGAACAACTATCCTTGTTTATACTTACATTCATGTACTATATTGCATACCGTATATATACCATCATTCTGGTGCAGCGAGCTGTGATATGCGTTATTACAGTTACCGTCTCCAGGCTACAAGTATTTGTTGACGTGTCCAAAACTCAACTCAAAATCTAGCGGTCCATATAAGTCAGATTCCAGTTCTAATATTGTTTGGGAAGTTTTTCTACAGTATTTTCTTCTATTTCTGTGGTATTTAAAAGATTTTCTTTCTTTTTTTTGACCTGCCCAAGGGCTACACTATATTTAAATCAGTGTGAGTTGCAAGCACTCAATGGAAATTATTTCTATTGAACAAAGTCTCTTTTACGATGGACAACCTTGGAAAAAGATGGTGACAAGTGTTGAAAGTATGAGTTTAATGAATGTAACACAACATCTATGGCAGACACTTAAGTCTCAGCACTGGAGGAGTCTTTCACGTGAGAGAAAGTATCGGGGATAAAAAAATGAGGTGCAAAGGATTAAGAAATTCTGAAACACCATTCCCCTAAAGAAAGGAATTAATCAAATAAGAAGCAATATAAATATCCTAACACCCCTCTACTTTCACCTGATAGAAATATAAAGAACATGAGGAACTGGCCCAAATTCCATCATTCCTCCTATAAATATGCCATCCCAAAAAACAAAAGTAGTGAGATGCTGACTGAGGTCAAATTCTCGCTAATTCTTGCAGGCATTCACACACAATTTTCAACAAATCTCAATAAAGTGCAACATATTTTATACACTAATTAACACAAAAATATGCGCGCATTCCCTGAAATGGCACTAGCTAGAAAGCACTGCAAACTTTTTGAGTGCATTCCTCAAAGATTGTGGCTATTCATTATGAATCTCATTATAGGTAAATTTTTGCATTCATGTAGAAAAAAAAAATGAGATTTTGATCCAGGGCAATGTTTAAATCTCATCAGTTTTGGTGTGTGTATGTGCATGCCCCTAATTTCTAATATTACGGTTATGTACAATGTAAAGACCATACACGCATGGTCACACATTGCACTAGATAATGGGTTGAAGGGAAGTACAGTCTTCTCAACAGATATACATTTACCACTATACAGGGACTACAACCTTTCACTTCACTTGAACCTCATTAAGTATCGTGAGGATGACATTAAACAAACTCACTGGGCTATTACATTACTTTCAGATCCTGATTAGGAGATTGAAGGGTCAAGGAATATAGAAATAAATTGTTACTATAAAGGAACTAAAACTTTTTCACTTGAAACGTAAGCATCATGTCTCTGACAATAATATAACATGCAGGACTATAAACTAAACATATGCGGTAAATATTAAAGGAGTCTTCTATTTGTTTGCAGAGTCTGGTTTGGAAATCGTTAGGTCAAACACTACATCGCTTTGTCACTTTAAGGCGGATACACATTTGTTATCTTTCACTTGAAGTTTATAAAAGTATTGTCAGGATCACACTGAACAAAACTCACAGGGATATAAAGTAAGCATAAGTGGTAGATATTACAGAATTCTTCCAGCACTATCATAGCCTGGTAAGGAGATTTTGAGGTAAAGGGATATAGAAAGAACTTTTGTCACTATACAGGGACTACAAGTTGATATATCTTGAATATGACACTAAACAAAACTCACAGGGCTAAGAACTAAACATAACTGGATAATATTGTAGAAGACTTTCATTGTCTTTCAAGAACATGGTTTGGAGATCACAGGGCCAATGGATACACCAATAACTGTGTGACTATAACTATAATTTTTTTCTTTTGAGTTTATAAAGTATCTTGAGAATGACATTGAACAAAACTCACAGGGTTAAAAACTAAACACTACTGATATAAGTCCTCCATTATATACAGAGCCAGGCTAGGAGATTGTGGGGTCAAGGGTGATAGGAATAACTTGTCACTATACTTCAACTTTATCATTTTTCACTGGAGATTTATAAGGTATCTTGAGGATGACATTAAATAAAACTCACAGGGTTAGACTAAATATAAGTGGTAGATATTAAAGAATCTTCCATTTACTTTCCGAGCTTGGTTTGGAGATAATGGGTTCAAGAGAAATAGAAGTAACTATATTTGACTTGAAGTTATAATGTATCGTAAGGATGACACTGAACAAAACTCACAGGATTATATACTAAACAGAACTATTAAATATGACAGGAGTCTTCCATTTACTTTCAGAGCTCTGTCTAGCAGCGATGGTGGGGTCAGTTGCCCCAGCTGCAGCTGAGGGTGTCAGGGGTCGCGCCCCAAAGATAGACTCAATCTCAGCGGACCGGTCCTTGTCCCATGGGTGCTGGTGGTCCCCTAGGGGGGCGTCAGAGTCGATGGTGGTGCCGGTGCCGGTGGTGGTGGAGGGGGTAAAGCCTGATGTGTTCATGGGGGACGAGGGGAAGGGGGCTGGCTGGGGGCAAGGGGAAGGGGAGGAGGAGGGGGATGGACGGGGGCGAGGGCTGTGCGCAGGGGAGGAGTACGTGGGTGTGGTGGCGTGGGGAGAACGTGGGGTCATGGTGGGAGAGAGGCTGGGGGGACTCATGGTGTCCAAGTTCAACGAATAGTTTGGAGATCCAAAACTTGGGGCGGGGGGCGTTGTATCCACGGGGGGTACCGCACCGGGGCTCATAGGGTCAAAAACAGGGGCGACAGGGTTGGGTAAAGGGGAGGGCGGGGCAACATGAGCAATGGTAGGGACTACACCAGAGCCAAACGGATCAAAGGAGCTAGTGGAGTCAGGTATCTGACCTGGTTGCATGGAGGGGGCCACATTGGTAGTAGAAGGGGTGCCACTGGAGGCGACATGTTGGGACGAGGGGTCCGACCGGGTCACTGACATCAACTGAGCGGAGCAGGGTACAGGTGCGACACAACCCCCCTGGTTCATCGGGGTCGGGGCTTTGGTGTCATTCGAGCGCTTGGTCTTCATGTAGGCATTCTCGATGCCAGCAAAGGGGTCCGTGCGGACCTTAGGGGTGGTGTTGTTCGCCCCAGGCTCAAAAGAATCGTCAGTATTGCCTGATTTGGCATCCTGGCCGTCAAAGTTTGCCATGAAGGAGGATGGCTCGATACCGGTCTCACCAAGGCTAAGAGGGTCATTGGAACCAAAGGGGTTTGTTGGATCAAGAGACCCAGCCACATCTACTCACAACATGTGTCAATTCAGAAGTGCCCATACCGACATGAACACAATCGGTTGCAACGAAATACATAAACATATACCATAGCAACAAAGTTACAGCATATTGAGTACAAATTGGAGGGTCATATCACATCGTTAGGTATATTGGTGAATTTACAGATAAAAGCAATATGACCAGCAGAAGAAGGTGATTAGGTAAGGAGGCAAAAAGAAAGAGAAAAGATTTCAATTAGTGACATGCTTTGAGAAGAAGAAAAAAGGGGTTTATTTTTCATTCCTTTTCATAGCAAGCATGTTAAAAGGTCCACCTATGGTTTAGTATGAGAAGGACTACCCAACTGACTGTACTCAATGGCAGTCAGCGATTGCACGCACCATATACGGCTGCAGAGAGCCGACAGCTGTTGCTGGCAGTCAATTGCTGTTAGTGACTGGAATCACTGGGACATTGATCTGTACATCAGTGAGAAGAGGAATACTTCTCTCTTTCTTATTACCAGAGCAATGTTTATCACCAATGCTACATCATTGCAGTAGAGGCAAGTCTAAATACAAACTCAGCACATTGCTTCTTGTTTCGATTGAATGATTTTGAATGATAAACATATATCATGATGATTTGGACCAGCAATTTGAAAATTCTTCATATCACAACAAATATGTTTATTAGCCTGGTACAAGAACGTCACTTAGATGCTCATTATTTTACAACAGTGCTGAACTGTAACACTAGGAAGCCACTTTCAATCATGTGTGGATTAATGGGGCCCATTCTCATACTACATTGGTATATTCTCTGGTACAGACTAAAGGGGTGAACTCCTCTCATGATGGGGGCATCAACACCAGACATGAACACAGACAACTTTCTGCTCCGTCACAAACATACATATAAGTGTCATTCTCATTGGGCTTATAAAATTGCGAAGTTAGGGTGAAAGTTGCCTAGCAATCGCCAAAAATCCAAAAGCCAAATGGTCCTATTGTCCCTGTCCCCAAACTTCGTGATTTTTCTACTATGAGAATGGCACTATATTGGACTTTAAAAGTTCCAGAGACATTCTACAGAGGGTATTTACAGTAAAGAGAGAAGAGTTGAAAGAAGTGGTAATCTCACAATTTTAACCTCATAAAATGTATAATTTGCTTTGATATGTATGGACTGTATATGGAGGAAAATATGTCAGAAACAGAATTGGAAGACTAATTAAAATCGATGATATGGCCCATACACATGACAAAACATATCAAGTAGGTAGGTCTCAGGGAAAAAAACATGTAATCCCGGTGTTAGGTAGTAAGGATTTAAAAAAAAAAAAAAACTAACAGGGACTGTTACAGTGTGGACTACAGGAAGGGGGGGGGGGCACATTATCATGTCCACATTGAGGCAAGATCACACAGAAATGCTGAACTCTGTATTCTATACAAAGTACAAGGGAGATCCTGATTAGTATCACATGTAGGACCACAAGGGTGAAAGGGGAAATCCATTTCGGTTTACTAGCATCTCGGACTATCTACACTGTAAGGGAAAGAACACACACCGTTCGGTATATATTCATAGCTATACACCGTTTTATATATGTAGGACTACATTATGTACATGGGACAAAAAACAAAACAAATTATATATGTGGGACTATAAGAAAAAAAACAACACCCTTTAAAAGGCATGGGACTACAGAAATAAATAACGGCCAGTGATACAGTACTGATAGGGAGTGGAGAAGGAGCCAGAGGCTCGAGAGAGTCCACAAAACTGGCTGGCGCAGAGCGGCTGGCCTCCATGGACAGGCCGGAGGTGTCAATAGTGACCGGCTGGGACAGAGCTGACCACACGAGGGGGTGAGATAAATGGGTGCGAGAAATGAAGATAGGGTCATAAAGGTACAAAATCCTTTCAAACACATATGTTATTTCTAGAGCTGTACACTATCAAAGCCAAAACAAAATTGCATGTGGGCTGGGAGCAAAAAAGCTAAAAAAAAAAAAAAAATAATAATAAAAAAAAGGACCCCCCCCCCCTTAGAGCCCCAGGGACGAAAAAAATGATCATAGGATTTTTATTACATCAGGCGTAAAAAAAAGAAGTCCCCTACCCCCTCACATTTTTTTTTCACAGACACTAAGCATTTAATATCGATATCCAACAGCAGTATTGGGCATACAATACTAAAGACAAGATAATTTGAATAAGAAATTCAAAGTGAGATTTGGGGGCCAGCATTCCAAAGCTACAAAATCCTTTTACACCTGCATGTCTCAGATAAAGAGCTCCTCACACAATGAGAGCAATTTGTGCTAGATACAGTCTGTGAAATTTTGGGCCAAAGTCCTACGGCTTGAAAGCTCATAATAGGGACTTTTCGATTTGGATGTGCCGCCAGGCGTCACCGTGAATGACGTCACTTTTACGCACCACGCATGCGTCAACGTCGACCCCTCGGCTCAACACCCCTCGGCTCAACGCGTTCACCCAGGTTTTCACCGACCACCCAATTCACTCGCGCCGGGCTCATCCCGTGCTGTCTATGACGTCATACTCCTCTCGATATGGACGGTGTCGGAGGAAGATTATGCTGAGTTACAGCAAATCAGTGGGAAGTTCAACTATTTTTCCTTTTATTTTTTTAAACAAAATATAAATAACTATATTACCAGAAAGTTCATCTTCTTCTCACTTAACATGAGCACCACTGACGTACTAACTACAGCCTGTCAGGTACCTGTTTGCTCTGTCGTCAACCAAGTTGCAAATGCACACCACAGTCCCACATATACATTTTAACCGCGCCCGTATACGTATTGCCACCAGTGGGGAGATCAGTGATTGCCACGCGGGCCACTCACTGACCTCTAGCCACCGATGATGGCGCGCGCGCTTTTCACAGGGGCCATGACGTCACTACGTTGACTAGACGTGACGCCTAAAATCGAAACGCATTTCAGGATCGGCTCAACGTAGGGAGTAAACGCGTTGACATACGCCTGCCGCCGGGCGTCACATCACTCTCGTTCACCCAATCGAAAAGTCCCTAATACCTGTTTGTGGTTGGTACATCCACCTACCAATAATACAAATTATCCTTTGAATATTATTTCATTTTGACGTGCCAGAAGAACAGTTAGCCATTCAATGGGTGAGGTAATGTGAGTGAGAAAATCTGAATCATATCAAGATTTGGGGGTAGCGTCACAAAGCTATCATCAAACATCTGTAAATGTATGTCAATGTGCATTCATTCAACAGCATTTCATTAACCACAAAATGTACGAAAAATGTTAAAATGTAAATGCAATAGCAAATGATGACCTCCTTTATTTTAGTAGACAAATAGACAAATCTGTCTCAATTATTTGTCTACAATTTCTTGGTCCGCTCCAGGAGGAATCTGCAGGCATGAATGATGTTGTGACATGGTCTCAAAACATGCGTCTCGTATGACCAGATTACAGCGTTATTTGGCAGTCCTATCCCAAACAACCTCTATGGCTGATGGCTTTATCTAGTCCCCCCCCCCCCCCTCCCACCCGACTCTTCAACAGATATCCCATTTACACTGGGTTTCCTTAGCCTTTCACAATCCTTTACCACAAACTTTCTTCAGGTGAGTTCACACTGGGATTCTCAGGCCTGTACTATTTGCCAGACTTGAGCTCTTAGCAGCACATATCAAGGGGCATGAAACCACTACTGCAGTGGTAATCCTGCTCGTTTTTCCGGGGCCGCATAATCTCAAACTAGAGTGAGGTAAAGCCACTTTGGTGTGAAGACCTGGACCCTGTTGCATAAAACTTACCATTAATGGTAACGCTGCCATCAATGGTAACTACCATGGTAACATTGCTGGACAGCCAATCAAATGAAAGGTTGCCATAGAAGTTGCCATTGATAGCAAATATACCATCAATCGTAAGTTTTATGCAAAAGGACCATGGGATGAACAAGAAGTGGGCTAAGGGCAGTGTTGCCACAGTCCATAGCACAAGAGTGACAACTGTAATCATGAGACGTAATCTGCATCGCATCACACAAATGATGAATCTCTGCAATGAGTGACTAGGGCTTGTGCCTGCAAGTCAAGAAGATGGGGGGGGGGGGTTGCTTGCATGGGCAGGCGGAAGGGAACATGTTGCCAGTGTAAAAAGAAGAACAGTGGCAAGGTTGATTAAATTTTGCAGCTGCAATCATGAAATGAAATCCACATTGCATTGCACCAATGATGTATCTCTTCAATGAGTGACTGCAAAACCAGAAAGGGGAGGAATGGAGGGGGGGGGGGAGACGGGAAAGTCGGAGTGGAAAATGTTGCCAGTGTGAAAAGCAAAAAGAGTGACAAGGTAGATCAATTTTACTTTGCAATCATGATATGTAATCCACATCGCATCGCATTGCACCTTCAATGATTGAGACGGGCTTATGGGGGGGGGGGGGGGGGCAGGGGAGGAAAGGCGCTTACCGTTTGGTGACCCCCATGACTGGGGCGGGGGCGTCGTCATGGCCTGGGTAGCCATTTGGGCCTGCAGGATGGAGGCCATGGGGTTGGCAGACAGACCAATCAAATCCTGCGACAGCTTGCCCGCCGGTTGGTTGTTGTTGACTGCGGACCGCAAGATAAAAATCATCAACACATATTCAGCAAAACAAAGAATATGTCATCTATTGTCTCTTCACAAAACATTCATTTTGTTGAATAAACACCTGTCCTTCTTAGGGACTCATGAATAACTATAATTAAGAGATTGGATGCCTTGGGTATTGGTTCCTAAGTATTGTGTTAGTATCATAAGCCAAGCAGTAGCCTGATGGATAGTGTCACTCCCCAGCAAACAGAAGATGTAGGTTGAAGTACCAGCTCAGTCCTATGTTTCTCTGCTTAGTCTTCTCACAGATTGATCAATCAGTCTTATGATTACTAGATTCCATTACCAACAAATTATTGATAACCATATAAAACTAGAGCAATTCGACTGCCACGCAGTCGATAAATATGCCTCCGCCTCTTTGCTATTCTCAGAAAATGTGTATATTTGGTGGGCAATGTACCATTGCTCCTATGTGAAATGAAAATATCACATTCTGTTTTTTCAAGTTTAGCCAAGTTTGGCAATGTTCATTGACTTTTGACCCCTCACTTCTTTGACTTCCAATCTAACCAGTCTGTCTAAATCCATCCTTGTATCAAGTTTGTTTAAAATTAGCCAATTTTGGGTGAAGTTCATTGACCTTTCAGGAATTTTACACAAACTTCACCAGTCTACCTCCATGAAGTGATACATCTCTGTACTATGTATGGTTTGAATTGAATCATTAGTATTGGATTCAATGTGAAAAATATCTATTTGGGGGCAATTTTATAGCCAATTTTGGCAAAGTTCATTGACCTTTGATCCCTGACCTTTGAGAAATTTCACCAAAAATGTCATCAGTCTAGTAGTGATCCATCTTTGCACCATGTTTGGTTGGTATTGCTCCATTGGAGTTTGATATTTTTTGAAAATTATCACTTTGAGGGCAATTTTTAGCTAATTTTTGGCAAAGTTCATTGACCTTTGACCTTTGAACTCTCCAGCAATTTCACCAACAAGGTCACCAGTCTACCCAAATGTAGTTTCACTATGTTTGGTTGGAACTGCACCATTGGATTTGGATTTATTGTGAAAAATTAAGGGTTTGGGGCAATTTCTAGCCAATTTTGGCAAAGTTCATTGAACTTTGACCTCTGAACTTTCAGGAATTTTAAAGTTGATATTCATAGAAAATCCAAAAATATAGCGATCCATATATCAATGGAAAGCTGAAAGTGTGTAGAAGTCAAATTTATTCATTATTTCACTTATAAAATAACACAAAAGAAATAAAAACAGTTTTTGTAACGCATCTCATAATGCTAGGAACCCTGCCGTTTGCCGTCCGCGAAAAGAGCGATTTATTGTGACGTAAAGTGAATGGGCACGTAAGCCATCTCCAGCCGCTACATTACGTGTTTTAGCTCTATATATCGTCCTGACTAAATATACCATTTAAGGCTATATTTCACTGTCTTTTAGATTTTTCTTGTTAGTAACATTTGAGTAAGTCTTGCACAAATCTAAGAAAAATAATCTCAGCAATAATAAAGTAAGAAAAATTAAAATATTCTGACCTTTATCGGGAGGTTTTACATTGAAATACGAAGTCGAGTCTACTGAATTTAATACGAGCTGTCGTTCGGAAAAGTTAGTTTTCTTGCACTTGTACGTTTTGTAGAGGTTATGCCATCTAACGACCTTTCAATTAAGGCTTACAGATATTTCAAATAATGTTGATAGAAGAGTTGAGATAATATAATCTAGATATCAAACACTCTATAGACCCATTTATATTTTTCTCGAAAGATTCGTTCACGTTCAACGTCATACATACTGCAGTACGATTATGCACGCGCGCGTACGTCATTACATTGAAATACGAAGTCGAGTCTACTGAATTTATTACGATGCATATCGCGACTGCATATCGTTCATTTCGCATTCCATGACAATGCATGCTCGCGATCGCACACGTACACATGTATGGGTATTACGCATTTTCCTTTCATCAACTCTGTGCTCATCGTTCGATATTTCTGCTCGCAAGGGAAAGACAATCAACTGACAACAACTTTTGCATGTATGTACAGTACATTGTGTACTATACTTGTGGTCTCTTATTGCGCGAAATATAAACTGGTTTGTCAACATGAACGTACGTATCATAGTACATGTACATGTACATGTCTGCATCGTAGTTTTAATCTTATACAATTTCATCAGAATTGTTGACAGAACAATCGAGTCCTGTTCTTTTTTCTGTTTCGTCCCGGCCGACCGGTAGCTAGCTCGACTTTAGCGCTACTGCTAGCTGGGGCTACGCTGAGCTAGTACTGCACGGATCGGGCCCACGGTTATTGCAAACTCGCGCACTAAGTTTTGGAAAAAAATAAATACCCTCTAGTCTAAATCATTTCAACTACATACCAATTTTCGGTGCTGTTTGGATCAAGCCTGGCATGATCCTGGTTGCCCATTGGCCTAGCATCCCCGTAGTTTTCCATTTGTAGATCGAGATTGACATCTTCTTGAAGTTCAGGTTCTGGTTCATGCCGGTAAGCAATTTCTATAGCGTCCGTAACAACACCATTCGTACTCGCAGCTTCAGCCTGAGGAGCGTTTGATTCATCATCAAAATCTCCCACTTCACCTTCATCGATTTCACTATCTGGTCCACTACTAGAGCTAATACTCTCGTCTTCAAGTTCTTCTTCAAAGTTCTTCTTCTAAATCGAGGTCCAACTGATGGCATTGTTGAAGTCTAAAAAATAGTTCAGTTCGCGAAACGTAATTTGCTGTTCGGTACGTACACGAAAGCTGCACGTGACCGATTGTCAAATGAAATCGTGGACATTCAGTTACGTCATGCACTGTGGCCTATTTTACGGGACGTAAATTGGGCAGATTTCGAGAGGGAATTTGGGTAGTTTTTGTTTGGATATTTCTGCGCTCCTGGTTTGTTTTAAAGTTTTGGATTAGCGTTATAATGATCATCAAGTCATAAACTTTACAATGATATCAAATTCAACCGTATTTAAAATCAATGAATATCAACTTTAACGAAAATGTCACCAGTCTATCCACAAGTAGTGATCTATCTTTGTACCATGTTTAATGAGAATTGCATTCTTGGATTTGGATTTATTGTGAAAAAGGTCAATTTTTGGCAAATTTTCACAAATTTTATTGACCTTTGACCTCTGACCTTTCAGGAATTTTACCAAAAATGTCACCAGTCTATCCCCAAGTAGTGATCCATCTTTGTACCATGTTTAATGAGAATAGCATCCTTGGATTTGGATTTATTGTGGAAAAGGTCATTTTTGGGCAATTTTTACAAAGTTCATTGACCTTTGACCTTTGACCTCAATCAGATTTGACCCCAATTTTACACACTTCATTAGTTTTATGCAATACATACATGTACCAAGTTTGAAGCAAATCTGCTGAACGGTTCTCAAGATATTGCCTAAACGGATTCGGGACGGACGTACGGACGGACGGACGGACGGACGGACGTACGGACGGACGGACGGACGGACGGACGGACGGACGGACGGACGGACGGACGGACAACCCGAAAACATAATGCCTCCGGCCACTTCGTGGCGGAGGCATAAAGAGCCTGTAATATTCAACTAATGTCTTCAAGCACATTTTTATGACATCACAGTCACACACCAATGGTAGCAATTGTATAGATGTGTGAGCTTCATGCCTCAAGTACAATTTTTCTGACATTCCAGTCTGCTTTACAGGTAGAAGCAGGTAGAAGTGGGACCGACCAAGAGAACCATCATCAATCAAGTGTCATTCCCCCATAGCCCGGGCTCCCATTCTTATTTGTATTCAGGAAACCACAAAGAAAAAGTCTGCATCGGGTGATGAGTGCAGAATGCTTCTGATGCAATTATGGTCTGTAATTATTACCAGTATTTGCCCTTACTGTTAACCCCTTAATTAAGGTGATATTAGTGAAACCTGCTGTGGCGACCACCCATAAAGAAAGACTTGATATCTCTTTTAAACCTGCATCAAAAGCACCTGTTTATAAAGACCACCTGCACATTAAGACTATGTTTCTTGTTTCCCTAGAAACAGGCCTAAGAAGGTTTTGCTGTACAAACGTAATGGCATCACACCTGTGGAGGGTGCAAAGAGATCCGGGCCAGACGTGGAAGCAGGTACGGGCGCGGGGGCGGCTACGGGCGTGGTCATACTGGCGGCGAAGGGGTTGTTCGGTGGGATGGCAGCGGGGGCAGGGGCACTTGGCGCCACGGCCGGTGTCGGGGAGAATGATGCGGACTCGGACTGTGACTCTTTCAGTTTCTGTTCCTGTGTGGGTTTAAAATGAGGAATGAGCGAGAGAAAGAGATGGGGAGAGAGAGGGCAAAGAGAGGGGAGAGAGAGGGACAGAGAGGAGAGGGGAGAGGAGAGAGAGAGAGAGAGAGAGAGAGAGAGAGAGAGAGAGAGAGGAGAGAGAGAGAGGAGAGAGAGAGAGAGGAGAGAGAGAGAGAGAGAGAGGAGAGAGGAGAAAGAGAGGAGAGGGGAAAAGAGGGGAGAGAGTGGGAGAGGGAGAGAGAGGGGAAGAGAAATAGATGGGGGAGAGGGGGAGGGGGGAGAGGGGGAGAGGGGGAGAGGGGGAGAGGGGGAGAGGGGGAGAGGGGGAGAGGGGGAGAGGGGGA
>CAVLGW020000108.1:0-25509 GCA_963669155.1 Arbacia lixula
CCGGTCAATGGCTCTGTGTGGGAAGGTGACGTCACATTTCCATTCATAGCCCCAAACGACTGTATATTGAATCGTGGTGAAGTTGTGTCGGTCATCATTCTGCGATGGCCTGTAGCTTCTGTCAGGCTCCCAGGTTTCAGCTGACCTCTGATTGTTTCACGCTCAGCGCTGGCTGGCCCATCATGGTTAAACCAGGGGTGTATTATTATTACAGTATCACGAAGCTGGTTCGCTTCGTCATCCTTGGTTACACCATGGTTACACCGTTACATCAGCTATAACTATGGCTGCATATTATGTTAATGGTATAGGTGGATGACCTGTTAACTATATCACGTACCTGGTATCACTATATAGGTATTAACGGGTGCATGGACGTATGGATGCGACTGAGTTTGGAATTAAACAACAAAGTCTGGCCATGAAGACTACTAGTAACCCCCCCCCCCCTCTCTCTCCCCCTAGCCCCCCCCCCCCCTCTCTCTCTCTCTCTCTCTCTCTCTCTCTGCAATGTATAACCATGGACTTTGTGGTAGGGTCCATGGTATAACCAAGCTATTGCTTCCAGGCTTATTCTACAATGTTCAGGATGGAAAAAGTAGAACAGTTGAACTGACATGTAATAAACAAAAACGCTGGTAACAAAAGAACACAATTTCATTGTTTATTACAACAAAAACTATCATAATATCAACAGCAAACAACGATATATAAAATTGGTCTTACATGTATTTGTAAACCTACATGGATCAAGCGCTTCTTATATTAAGTCGTGTCACTCAAAACTTTACCAATGAACGTTTCTGCCATTACTCGTTCATCAGCCATTCGTTTGACTGTGTATACAGTATTTAACAAAAGACACTTTATTTGCCATGCATTACTCATCGCGATACGGTCAATTAAGCCCGAGGCGAGAGAGAAGGCTAGATTATTCCCTCACAATAAATGGCAAACGGTGAATTGTACTTTTCTTTGAAAGATGACTTCCGGACGAAATAAATAACTTTTCCCAAAAGTACTAGTAAATAACTGCGAAGCGCGAAAGCAATTCACACAAGAGATGTCAACTAGGTTAAACAGTCGTGAATTTCCTGACGTAATTAGAGCGTAGTCTGGTTCCTGATTACAGCGTGTGAAACGGTACGTGGTGGGAACAAAGGATCGAAGAGCCCAGATATCTAACATATTTCACTTTGAATAAATAAATACATCAATAAACAAATTACTTCCTATCAAAACTCCATTGCTTTCACCTCCCTGTTTTTGGTACCCAAGTTCACTTACAGCAACAAGGTTTGTTAATAGCATGCTTCATACATTCTTGCTTACAGTAAACACCACGGCTTATTGAAGAAAATGCTGTATAACAGTTTCAAAACTGACTTTGTGCGCGCTCGAGGAACTCTATTTATCGCTAGATTTCGTGCTGAGTTTTGGACGGGTTGTCAAAACTTAGCGGTTCCTGTAGCATAGAGATCTGCGATCTTGTTGTTTGAACTATGTTGTGGAAATTATTTTGAAATACTTCCTTAGAAGTGAGACATAACCAGTAAACCTCAAGTTTGACAGGATTCCTCTATGGGCTCTTGCTATGCTCATACCCCAAACCACATAGATTCACCAGTGCCTCACAATTATGTGTGGAAACATAGACTAAGCCCTTTCCCTGTATGTTGCTAGCAGCAGGACTTCGATCATGTTTTCCGACATAGTTCTGAATTATAATATCATAATTTCATGGACTCATAGTTTCATACAAAGTTGTGAAGCAGTTAATAATAAATTGGTCTTTACAGTGACGAAGTCTGCTCGTTTTATAATCATTGCTCTGTAACACATCCCTGTCAAAACTACGCTACCATACCAAGGATGTATAAAGCAATACGTTTCATACATCCTTGGTATATAATTCGTAGTAAGGTCCATGATCGTTATATCTCCTTGATCTTACCAATCAATTACCAGGGGTGTAGGAGGGGACCCTGATCTTACCAGGGATAATCTCCTCCCATATCCCTCATCTTTACTGCGTCCTCGCCTTCACTCATGATTCCACCGTCACGCCAAGTACCACCTTCGCTCAGCGATAACCGTTATCGCTGGAATTCGGTCGCTTTCGAGGTAGAATGTCCATCTATTGCCCTGATTACGTAACGACCTTGAATTCGCTCCAGAAATAGGGATTAGATGTCTACTTGATATCCTGCTGTTTGGGGTGACGGGAGGGTCACACAAGAGAAGGGATAATCATGAAGAATTAACAGAAATCAAAGGGATTCCTCGGTGATTTGGGCAAACACCAGTGGGAAAGATGATTTTGGTTGTTTTTTTCATTCAAGGGGATTGATTTAGGATAAATATCTTGAGGTCAGCATGTTTGCGTTTGGGCGCAGCGAGGTGTTTTGTTGTTATTTCTCACGGAACTGAGAGAAAAATTACAATTTCGACAGTTACTTTGCATTGGGTAGTTGGATCATGGTCGGATCCAGTAAGTTTCAATGATTATAGGCCACCTCGAATATGTACATACACCAGCTCCACTGCAGTAAAAAAAAAAAGGGTTTGAATAGACCATTTTTGTTATGTACGTTATACACTTTGTTCCGAGAATACATTAACTGGTAACCCCAAAGCTTGTCCGAGATTTGTCCGAGTATGGACCCTGGTCCATGGTCCGAGTAGCAAAAACTAAAAGATTTAATCAAGGATTTATCTTCCTTGATTTTTGAAACTGACTCATAAAATACACGTGATGATAGTAACGCGTTACTACGCAGCTAGGAGGAAATGAAAACGGCTTAAAGATACGTTCTTTCTAAACAAACCTAGATCAGGGTCCATGGAAACATTTGGCAAACGCCACAAAAAAGCTCTGCTCTGATGTACGTACAGTTGCAAAATTGACGATATAAAAGTACGTTCACATGGACGCGTTTTGTTCGCTACCGCTTGCCGCCTGAAGCATGACGCCGGTATTTCCTTCCGCGGTGAAGCAATAGAATGGAAGGATTTTTTTCTCTCATGCCATAGTATCCACTGTTTCGCCGGCGGAGAGAAGCGGCATTTTGGCAAGCGGCAACGACAATGTGACTCAGTGTGAACACGCCTTTAATGAGGCTTCGCTAACATCGCGTAGACTGTAATATTAAGGAGCTTTCTAAGACTGTACAGTGTGTCCCAGAAAAAAGGAAACCGGGATTCTGTGTTATTTCTCTAGTTGACTGAAAAAAATCAGGGAATATTATACACATCATTAGAAAGCACGGTGTTTGTTCTTTCATTGGACACCTCACATGATAGATAAGAATCATGCGTTGAGGAGCAACAGGCGTTTAAAAAATATTTGTCAAAATCAAGTTACGCAGGACAAATGGTCAAGATTTGTAAGGAAGCATCGACGTAGTGCAAACAACATTCATTATTCTGTGCAAACGTTTCTGACATCGAGCACTTGTAATTGCTTGAAATCAGTCATGCGTGAACAATTCATCGTGAATTTGATACCAACCGAAAGAAGATACTTTACTCTCAACATTGCTGTTATTTTTTTAATAATATGATATTTTATGAAAACGGGTTTCCTTTTTTTATGGGACACACGGTATATAGACCGCAATGTGAATGTAATCTCCCGATGACTGTTTTACATCATTCTACGTGATAATTATTCATGAATAGTCATTCATTCAGCCAGCTAATAGTATGATTTCAGCAACATATGTTTTTGTTTGCATAATGCACATTATGTTCTGCCATTGCACTTTTAATATTTTTTGTATTTTGTGGCTGGTGTTTTTAGGTGAAGTTGGGGTATGAGTGGTGGTGAAGGGGGAAGGAGTGGGGGGGGGGGGATTCATCTACTGGTACATGTACATTCACAATGACGCGGCGGAAGTACCCGTATGTCCTGAATCCAATTATATTTAATTATTCCTACATACACATTCATGTAAGGAACCCTTATCACGCATGTAGTCATGTGGAATACAATACGTGAGATTAAATACTTTGTATCTTATAATATGCGCTATGCTGTTACGCAGAAGAACTGGGCTACCGGAAACTCGAATGTGTAAGCTATCGAGTTTAAGTAGACGGTAAATCATTTATTGCTTTATTTAGAGTGAAACATTAGGATACGTGCATTCTGTGATCCTACCAAGTCCGCCGCCCAACAAGACAAAAAAGTCAAGGCAAATTTGGGATGAATATCGACAGCATGTGATATTGATGTAAAAGATTTCAGCATCCTCCCATGGGATGACGTGCAAGAGAAGATGGATGTCACGAATTGAAACTCCTCCATTCATTTCGTCGAATTTTGTGTCGTTTAAGAGATAGTCTAGAAATATTAACAAGTAAACCATGTCTGAGAAATGCGTCCATATTAAACATTGCTCTTTCAGATCTTCTTATATATAGATTATAAAGCGTTACATTGAAATCTTACCTCGCACAAAACAACCACCGTTTCACGTGTGAAAGTGTGTGTAAAAGAAATTGACAAAATTCTTCCTGCAATACAGGTACAGATATAAAAATTTCCTCTCCGCCCATCCCTGTAATTAAAACAAAAATATTATAGGAAATTCTCGGAATTATATCATTTGATATACATGTAGGTCTCTGTTCATTTGTCACGCAAAATGGTTCTGAAATTTTCTGCCCATAGTATTAAAAAATATTTATATTCCTTAATAAAATTCATCCAAAATGTGTGACTATAGTTGGCGGAGATCGTCATAAGATCAAAAAGGTGAATACTCTTCCATTGTGATATGAATTAACGGAGGACAGCTGTAGGGATAGGCCTATACTAGTACTCTTCGCCCTTCACCTTGGCTTCTATCATTTAAAAAGAATGATACCTCATAACATTTAAGCTATGTTTGCACTAATAATGATATTCATGAGTATAATACTCGAAATCGCAATAAATGTGGGTAGTAAAAACAAATCTGGTTAAAAACTCTGTACGTCACCAATTTCCATTAATCTGGTATACTATTCCTAGGGATATTTGTTCATGTAATAGCCTGTCTTCATTAGCGATCCTTGAAAACACACCTCTTAGCAAACTACACATAGTCAACTATTTTTTTACTGTCTTATTTAGTTTTGTCTGTTTTTTGTCTGTCCGTATTTACTTTTGTCTTCAAGTCAATTATTTAATGTATAAGTTATGTATCTAAGGGAACTTACCTCACAAGGCCTTATTCGGCTTTATTTAAGTTCTTTTTTTTTCATTTTCACATTTTAATGTATAATACGTGATTTACAGTATATGTTCTGCATTGTAAAAATCAAATTCTGATGTATTGTATTTATCAGAAATTGAGGCGAATAAATGAATTGAATTGAATTAAATTGAAGAATAAGAATGAAAGTCAATTGAATCCCTGTGTTAATGTCCCTCGATTATGTCGTTCCTTGGTTATTACATGTTAACAGCTCCATATCGTTATCATGGTTATATCGAGTAACGACCGTGAATGGGTGTCATGATCATCATCATTTTCCATTATGACGTAAAAAACACAATTATAGATTGACCAATCAGCAGATAGCTGGAGCGCACTGTACCTCGTTAGCATAGTATCATATTCCAGCCGCCGACTCTTCAGACTTTCATGAATGGAATTATTGCTGCCACTCATAAATGTGGTCACCCACGCATTTCTGCATGCTAGTCTACGTCTACAAAACGTTTTATCATTTACGCGTTGACAAAAGTATATACCATTGATTATTTTGTTTCAAATATGTTATTGCCATATGTTATTGCCATATCATTATGTGCTCTTGTTTGAATCGTTGGTTATTAACAAAGTGTATTCATAAGTGGAACTGCAAAATGTAATGTTATAATTAAGAGTGTTTAAAAGTCTCTATTTTAAGACTACAATGCTACTTAGCACCACTTAGATCCTACCCGCATCTTCTACTACGCTTTTGATTCATTCATGGTATAAAAGTGGGCATATGGCTGAACGCTCAATGTTTAATCGTGTATAAAGTTACAATAGGGAAAAAAACATCTCCTTCCAAGTTCAACTATATACATATATTTTGTTAGACAATAGACCATTTTCGTCATGTGCGCACATCTTATGTACGTCGTTCAAGCAGTACGTTACTAACGCTAACCACAAAGATTGTCTGAGGTTTGTCGAGTAGCAACAACTATTCAGGTTGCATTCCGCCGATTGAATCTGACTTACTAGATACAGGTGAATGTAATAACGCGTTACCACGCAGTTCAGGAGGCGGTTGTGAATACTATTACGAAAACAGTCTATTACATTTGTATGGTCCAATGCATGTAGTGTGCGTCACACATTATGATTATCCTCGGCAATGTTTGATCTTATATCATTCGTGAAATACGTTTCCTGCCTCTAATATGATACTAAATTACCTACCCATAAAATGTGAACCGATCATATTTCAGCAATGTAGCATTACCATCCGTAAAATACACGAGGAACAAAATGTTAGGTTAGCGCACAAACTATAGAGTAAATAGGACGTGTATCTGGGGATGGGGGGGGGGGGGGGGGCATGGATATCTCCAACGGGTTGTCCTTTCAGAATTATGAATAATTTAACATGAATATGGAGTTTTCTGGGGTTAAGATTTAATGAGGAGGAGAGGGGGATGACCCCAGCGATTTTTTTGCCATTTCAAAATTAAGAATAATTCAACCCGATGAAGAGAATCAGGAGTTTAATATTTCATTCCCTTTTTACAAATTTACATGTGCTTATTCTCGTATATTGAGATAAAACGGTGTAGGAATCGATGTTCCACCTACCAGCACTTTTATACCGTAGTCTCGCTCGGTGAAAATGTGGGTTTACACTTCCTACACCATGCAAACTCACTAAAAACTCGACCTTTTATTTGCTTGTCGCGGAGTAAGAGAAGACTAAAACAAATTATGGCCGGAAGTGGAGATTGATGTCTCGAAAATTTTTAAAGGAAGAATCCGCCGTCATGAGAACAGAATACGTAGATAGGATGGAAGAAAAATGTGCATAGGAATTGCAGTTATATTAAAAATATACTATTTTATTATGTATGTAAATTATATGTACGTCTTAAAGGGCATATACTGTATTGGCAAGACAAAAACGCCTTCAAATGTGAACGTGAGCAATCTTCTTGCCAATGGTCTAAAATTCATGTATTGCCCATTTTAGAAACTTGCTGAAAGTTATTTGCCCTACAATTAGCCACATTTAATCATTAATTACATAAAATGTGGACCATATGAGTTCAAATAACTTTGAGCAAGTTTCTAAAATGGACCATACATGAATTTAAGACCATTGGCAAGAAGATTGCTCACGATCACATTTTGAAGGCCTTTTTGTCTTGCCAGTACAGTACCCTTTAATGGTAACCCCAAAGCTTGGCAGAGGTTTGTCCGAGTGGCAAAAACGTACAGTGCCCTCCTAACGGGTCATACAGTAGCTGAAATGAATCATTTTCATTATGTATGCAGATGTTATACAGGTCGTTCAAATAATACGTTACTAATGGTAACCCGAAAGCTTGTCTGAGGTGTGTCCTACAAGCAACAAGTAATCGACCCAGAGTGCATTCCACCCATTGAAACTGAATCAGTAAAAACATGTGAATGCAATAATGCGTTATGACGCAGTTAATATGGTTAAGAGGGAAAGTTCCGAATACCTTATGAAAATTGATTATTGAAAACTGAATGCATGAATACAGGTGATGTCCTAACGAATAACTACTCAGGAAGATGGGGGGGGGGGGGGGGGGGTTAGAGGATGTAAATAAAATGCTGAGATATTACGCTGTGTACAATATCGACTCGTTTGAAGCATGACCCTATCATGGATGTACTGCGCTTGGATAGACTTCCTTTGATCTATGATGACCGCCGCCTCATAAAAATTCAAAAAATTCAGGTGTTTCAAACAATATGATGTATCTCTAATTAGGCAGTGCCTCCCTCTGAATAACAAAAGAAAATCTGGTTTGAGAAATATGTCAAGCTTTAAGCCTTCGCTGGGAGTTCGTAGCTGATCTTATTACACGAAGGGAAATTTTGATAAAATTGTAGAAAGAATTTGGTCCGTAACTTTTTCGGACATCTCCGGACATGAAATCGAAGTTGTTTCCATGGAAGGTGAAACACTCAATAAACGATTTACAAGATATTTGTAAGGAAATATGATTGCCCAATATGCGATATGGACGCATTTCTCTGACATGTTTTCGACAGTTTTCTCGATTTATCAAAAAAACGAAGCAAAAATATAATGTGAAATTCACAGAATCGTATAATTATACGATGTTCTACTACTGCACATGCACTTCAGTAGATGGAGTGGTTCTGAAATCTACTGCGCGTACAAAATATAATATATTCCTCTAAATGCATCCAAATTTTTCCTTGCATATTTGGCGGCGGTCGTCACTGGATCAAAGAACCAAACTCGTCAAATATTCTTGAGCTATCATTGAACGCGACTGGTGTAGGAATAAATTACACTTCGTGCCGACTCCAGTTCTAACACCTTCCTGTTCGAAGATTGTATGCTCCAAAGCATTCACTCACTAATGCAAGGATCTGGCAATGAATTTCTTCTTTCTTGGTACAAAATGATTAATGTAGGTCCTTTAAGGTTCAAGATCATGTCAATACTCTGCAAAACCATCATTTCCTCTTAAAATGAAATTTACAGTTTCCGATTGGTGTAGCATAACATGCATTGGATATTTCCCCTGTGCCAGCAGAAATGTTTTAGTTTAGGACACAATATCGTAAAATGAAATGTGAGTCTACATGAATTGTAAGCGCAAGAGTTTATATTCTTTCGATCAAAGAATCCCCCCAGAAATTCTTAGAAGGAATCGTAAAAGTAGGGAAGGGGGAGGGCATGTGGAGCTCCCCAAAACGAAGCAGTTTTAATCATTATTATGTAGTCTGCATTCCAGACATTACTATCTAAATGTCGCTCATCATGAACCATTGAGACCAGAGAACTTAATGAACACTGTAGCAACAAGCCGTTTTCGTGATTTATTCACAATTTTCCCCATAATATTGCTCCATTCACCTGTTTAATATCATTCAATTTCAATGAGTGGAACGCACTCTGGATCTCATATTTGTTGCTTGTAGGAACAATCTCGGACAAGCTGTGGTGTCACTACTGGCAACGTATCGTTTGAAAGATCTGCATAAATTAGAGTCGCAATTTGTTTTTGTTTACGCGGACAACATTTAAAAGTGCCATTTCAATAATGTGTCCACGTAACAAGCAACCATGTTAATCGTGATTAGACCATCTTTGATTACAGTGTATATTAAAATTTTATGCATGCCGTCCTAAAAAAAAAATGTCAATGGTAACCCCAAAGCTTGTCCGAGGTTTGTCCGAGTAGCAACAACTAAAATTTTCAGAGTGCGTTTCACCAACAGTCCATTTTCGTTATATATGCAAGTTGTATTCACGTCGTTCAAACAACTGTGGTACAGGGTACTGTGGTACAGTGGTGAGAGGCCTTGACTGTCGCAGAGAAATCCTGGGTTCAAGCCCAGCCCGGTGCGTACACCCTTGGGCAAGGTGTTTTGCTCATGTTTGTCCCTCTCAACCCAGGTGTAGTAAATGGGTACCTGGCAGGAATATAGTATTCCTGATCTAATTAGATCAACTAGCTTTTTACATACTTGGCTGCTTGTTATGGCTACAGCCAGGGTAATGATCGAGCGCTTTGGGTAGTAGTTCGTACTAGGAAAGCGCTATATCAGAACTGATTATTTTTATCATTACGTTACTCATGGTAACCCAAAATCTTGGCCGAGGTTTGTCCGAGTAGCAACTAGTACTAGATTTAGAGTGTGTTCCATCCATTCAAACTGAATCACGAAATACAGGTGGATGTAACAACGCGTCGCCGGACAGTAAGGGGGTAAGTTGAGAATACATTATGAAAATGGCTTATTGAAGGTGAATCACGAAATACAAGTGCCTGTATTAACGTGTTACTATGAAGTTAGGGGTAAAGTTGTGAATACATTACGGGAATTTGGTACATTGGTCACTTTGGAAGACTATCCAACGGCCATCAAAAAGAAGGCAGTTTGAAAAGAACATAAACGGATGCGGCAAAATACATGTTTTTTTTATTAAAAAAGAAAGAAAACGGATGTTACCGTGGTTACCGTGGTTACGTTATAGCGTTTTGCGCATCTTAACCACGGGTGTCATTCTTTCATCAATCAATTAAAAGATCAGTTTATCATAGTTATGACGTCACCATCTATTAAAATGGAGTTGATACTTTGAACACCATTTTCCCTGACGTCCTCAGCTGACGAGTTGCATATAATAAAGAAATCTGCTTCTGATTGACATAATGTTGTTGTTATTGTTGATGTTGTTTGGTGATTTCAGATGCGTTTCTCACTCGAACTCGATTACGAACATGCCGATTGATTTTACAGCATAGTGATGCATACAGCATAGCGACTGTGTCGTGGGTGAGCAATGTCGCGTGCGTCGACGTCCAGAGGCTTATAGCGGATTCACACCAGATCCGACAACCGACATTCCGACACGACATACGACTCTCCGCCGACATCGGATCCGGCAAACTAAAAATCAACACGACAATATCACAGCACAATGCTGGTCATCTTTACTCGGTCATTTAACTCTGAGTCCGAAGCGCTTCCGAGAACTCTTTAATCCCGTTATGACAGTGATTACTGGGAAGTATGGTCACTTCATGGTCAGTGCGGGGCCTTTGTGCACTGGACATGCTGGACATTTGATTTCATCCCTACCCGTATGTAGGTGTCGGCTCTTGTCACAAATACTTTTAGTGCCGTTATAATTATGATGCGATGGTTGTGGTATTGGGTATCGTACACAGAAAACACCACCGCTTCTTGAATCTGGTGCCATCGGAGGAAAGTAGATTTCTTTGGAGCAACCGATACGCTTTGGTAGGACCAAGGGAAAGGGTGTTAAAAGCCTTGCTCAGCATTATAATCAATGATATTAATATACGTACATTCTGTATATCCACACCGTCAATATAGCCACACTTTTATTCAGCATTAACCACCTGCCACCCCCTCCTCCACCCCACAATAATATCTCTATATATAATCAGGGAGGTCTCTCTCTCTCTCTCTCTCCCTCTCTCAATGTATTTTCTATAAAATTATGTCTCTGTCTCCCTTTACCCCTCTTTCTCTGTACATTTCTTTCCCTCCCCCTTCTCACTCTCTCCTTTTCCCTCCCCCTTTCCCACTCGCTCTCTTCTTTTCTGATGCATGATGTATAATGTGTATGGAGGAGGGGGGGGGGGGGTACACAATAAAACATCTTCACGTCAGGTGAATGCCCCGCGAATGAACCGGCTATCCCCATCAATTATCATCACGACCATTAAGACCCGACATCGATTAAAAAAGGGGGACGCATTTAGCTCCTCTGTAACCCCCTTCTCCTTATATATTGCACCCCACCCAGGTAAAGTAAAGCTAACTCTGAGTAATAGACCCTAATCCGCACTAACTAGTCTATAGATAAACCAGAATGCGGGATGACAATGCGAAGATGCAGGGGAATCCGAAGGAGCTGTCTTTCTGTACAGTGAAAAGGCTCGCCCATCCGTGGCGCATCTATGTCAGACAGCTGTTCGCTGAAATAAATCGATTCCAGAAATACTTCGGGATGCAACGTCCAATGGGGATCCCACAGCTTGTGGAGGCATATCTGACATGGCAACAACGAATTTATTCAAGCTGCATGTTTTAACTAAAACTGAAAGCGTCTGTTTTTCTTAACGATAGGAGAGATCTGTGAATAACATTTAAATTATAGTGAACATGACGATTAGTAATCACAATAAGCAATTTCTTTATAAAATTCATATTGTTCACATAACTCAACATGCCTTGCGTGCTTTCGATCAGGAAGATTATGCATACATTTTGCATACATTACGTTGTTACCACGCCTAGGTTTTCATTGGAAACACATATTGCATGAAATTTGGGGGAATAGGACTGTGACAAAACTGGTACCATGTATATTACACATCCCTGGTATGTACGATCATGCCAAACATAGCAACGTTGGTTGACCGTAGACTACCCGTGTATCTTTCTGACAGATAAGAATGCAATGGTTTTGTGGCGAACAGGTTGCGAAATTCCTCACACATTCTTGGCCTCTGCATGGATACATGCGCACACAAAATGTGACCCTTTGAATAGCGGACAGAGGAATTGAGCAGACAGCAATTAATCAATACGTATGCAAAAGTTATGCAGCCCCAAATCATGTCCAAGGTTTGTCCGGCTAGCAACAACTAGTGGATTCACAGTGCATGTCACCATGGAAACGGAATAATTGGGAACATGTACATAGATAACTCGTTACTAAGCAGTCGGGAGGTAAATCTTCGTTATTGATTTGAATACATTATTGAAAACGGCTGATTGTCCATCATTAAGATTTGATACAATTTCGAGAAGGAAAGGCATACAGTGTTAATGAAAGGGCAAATGGTACGTGAACATATAACATAACGCGTTATATCACTACTAATTAAGACTAAATAGGAAAATAAACCTCTTCTCAACCTCCGCCCCCTCTTGACCACATTTACCAGTCATGCTTGTGTTCACGTATACTATTTAATCCCGTTACAGATTGGCGTCCCTTCGATATGTTTTGATAGAATATGACCATGAAGACTAATTCCTAGAAAAACCCGAGTGCCTTACAATGATGCCAGCTAGTTTTTGTCATGTTTCTCAAGTGGTCCAAACTCTTGTGCGATACAATGGCTCCTACCTATAATTCCTTGTTCTGAGTAAGCTTCATTACCGACTTTGGTCTAATGTCAGCTTGTCATTCATGTCGTTCAAGTGGTCCAAACTCTTGAGAGATACAATAGTTCTTTCCTGTATAGCCCCGTTCATATACCATATACCGCTATTATTACCGATGCACATCGGTATGCAAGTTTCCAGCGAGCCGCAAAAGCACCGTTCGTATACACCCACAAAAGCCGTAATGTTGCGGTGTTTTAGACAGCTGGACTCTCTCCAAACCAATGGTGACATGCTCCGCTCAGCCATACGAGCGGTAGGATTAGCGACCCACATGCGAGAGCGAATGCAAAAGGAGCAACATTTACGCCTATTTTGCGGACGCAGTTTATAAGATTCGCTTACCGCAATATTGCGGTATTATTACTAGGTCTCGATCCGCGAAAAAGCCGCAAAATAAGCGCAAAAAAGAAGGAAGCAAATACCGCATTATTTGAGCGATTCCCGTTCATATACGCGGCTATCGGTAATGCATCGGCAAAATTGCCGCAAATGTTGCGCCTTTTTCGCGGATAGGCGGTGTATATGAACGGGGTTTATGCCTTGCCCCGAGTAGAGCCTATAGTCTTTATGTTAAGCTTCGTAGCCGACTTACCATGCTTACTGCATGGTCTGATCAGGGACGTGAGAGGAGCCCCCTGGTCTGATGTCAGCTTTTTTTTTTTTTAAAGTGGTCAAAACTCTTGAGACATACAATAGCTCCTTCCTTTAATTTCTTGGTCTGATATAAGTTTCATTAACGACTTACACCGTGGTCTGTTCATGGTCTGTTGTTAGCTGTTTTTTCTTCACGTTTTTAAATGTGGTCAAAACTCTTTAGCAATACAATAGCTCCTTCTTTTAATTCCTTAGTCTGGACATGGACACAACTGACCCTACCTACTTCAGCGTAAGCTCCTTTTCCGACTTACCGACTTACAACGTAACAGTAGTGTTAACGATTTTATAGATAAAGGAGGATTCACCAGGTACTATTTTGGTAATTAACAATAGTCTATTCTTTGAATTAACAATAGGCGAGCTAAGCGCGTTAAAGGTACCTGGAATTTTTCATTGTTAAACCTAAACTTGTACTTGGTCGTTATGTATGAGTCACCCTCGCATTTCTGAAGCTTTCGTTTACAAGGCTCGTTCCTTCCATATTGTTCCCACTTACGTATATCTTAAATGGTAATCTTGGGTTTGGGGGTCTAAATCGCTAAATATATGTTGCTAACTTCAGCCTACCACCTGGGTCCTACGATTAGGTATGTTTTAAGGTTAGTGTTGAGATGCCTTAACCCCAACCCTAGGCTGAATTTAGCAACTAATACTGTAAGATTTCACCCCTAAAACCTAAGTTCCATCCCTTGCTTTATACGTGTGCTGTGTTCTATATACACTTAGTACATTGAGATGTCCTTATGGAATGACTAATAATTCATTAACCACTTTTTTTTTCTCGATGAAATACTTGAACTGACCTACATTGAAACCCTATTCATTTCATTTGTTCACAAGAAAGCTTGCAACGGTGTTTAGTAGGAAATTCCAGGAAATACTTTTGCAATTTTTTTTGTTTGAGCATTGAGCGTGTGTGACTTTTTGATTTGATTTCCACACCAGTCTTGTTCAGCTCTAAATGGCGGCTATGTCCGTATGTTTTTCTCTGGTTATTGAGATACTCACACGCATGTACTTATGCATAGATATTTATCATGGCTGGGAAATAAATGCGTAAGTTTGAAGTAAGTAAGCATTAAAAATACAGAGTGGTTCTCTCGTCCGGCATAACAAGCCTGATTATACTAGCCTGGATCTAAGGCTGTGAGACATTTTAAATCCCGACGGCAGTATTCAATAAACGGGTCTAGACTACAGACTAGTAGACTAACCATTCTCAATTCCTTCTCCTGGTCGCCGAAACACGCATGGCGGGGGGAATAAGAAGAGGAGAATGAGTAAATGACTAGTCTTACGACTGTTAGACTCTACTTCTTTATTTGGGACTAGAAATGTTTATAAATATAAACAGACTGGAAGCGAGGCTATGATCGAACCCGCAACAGAGCTAATGGTGCCTTTAATCTTGTTTTGTCACCTAGGGGTGGCACATTGCTAAGACAAGATTGAAAGGGTTGTGTCACCCCCTCTTCAAAACAGCGTTACCCTACAACCAAGACCCAGATAAACCGCGGATTAATCTGAGCTTAATCCCAACTAATACCCTTCATCCCCCTCATTTAATCGCCCCATGAGATGTCCCCCCTCTCCAGCTTGGATTATCTCCACCCCTTCCCTTTCACAAAACATCATTAATCCTACTGTGAACGTGAATACGTTATTTTGGGAGAAGGCTGATGTATTGTGAGTGGCGAACCATTGACATAAAAAAAACGGGATAGTTCGTGAGTGTCGTTAACCCCCGCTCGAAGTGCACCTTTCAAGATTAATAAAGATTCAATTTATATTTTCCACTAAGAACAACATGAGCAGCAGTACATAGTTTTAGGTACAGCAGACGTAAACAAATAAACGAAACATGAATAACACAATTTATTCAGAGAACCAATCATTTTCTTGGAGGGGTTCAAAAGGAAGCAAGGCTTATGAATACTGGACATACATTGAACATTGGATATAGTGCATGAACATTGGATACAGGTATGAGAAGGAGGAGGAGAAGGGGGGGGGGGGGACAATGAAAGATGGGTAGACAGAGAAGAGGGGTGAACGAATGGGGAAAGTGGAGGAGGGGATAGCAATGAACTATGAGTTTCGTTATTTGTTTGCTGTTTGTGTCTGAAAGCGCAGAGAACATGACTGACAAACTAAAGTTTGCCAAAAAAACACCGGTGGCGGGCATTTCTCGATACTTTCTTCATCTTCAAGTCTTTCAATTTCCTCTTTGTGAGCCATCGTGTCTTTTTTCACAATTGGTACACACAACTTTCAAAGAGCATCAATTTATCTGGCACACAAATGGTTAAAGGGCATATACTGTACTGGGAAGGCAAAAAAAGCCTTCAAAATGTAATTGTTAGCAATCTTCTTCCCAATGGTCTTAAATTCATGTATTGTCCATTTTAGAAGCTTGCTGAAAGTTATTTGCCCTCAAATGATCCATATTTGGAGTAATGAGTGATTAAATCACAAATCCTCAAAATGTTCGGCCCGAGCATTTTGAGGATTTAATCATTAATCATTAATTACTCCATATGTGGATCATTTGAGGGCAAATAACTTTCAGCAAGCTTCTAAAATGGACAATACATGAATTTAAGACCATTGGGAAGAAGATTGCTAACAATTACATTTTGAAGGCTTTTTTTGCCTTCCCAGTACAGTATATGCCCTTTAAGTTGTCACTATGACCACTCACGAAGCTTATTATGATCAGTCGGGATAGGGTCCATGATCGGACCATGGGGGTAAGATTGAATCGTAGTGTGTGGTGGGATGCATGGGATTCAGAAGATCAGGTGGGGTTCGGAATCTCGAGTGGTCTTCATGTCAGGTGTCCTATTTCCCGCAGGAATGCGCCACAGTTCCAATCAATAGCAAAATGACGGTTACCAGAGTCTTGGGAATGTTTAGATCTGAGGCGCCTTGCAGACAAGGGGGATGGAATTCCAGTTAAGTCATCAAACCGTTGACAAAGACCTGAAAAATGCGAAAATCTTTCAAAGTATTCGACTACGAGGGTGGTCTTGTTCATGTATATTCATTTGCTTCGGAAAACAATCAGCATGATCTAAAAAGCTAATGAATTGCGCCTCAGACGTGCGAAGTGATAATATCATAAAGTAATATAAAAATTAGTTATTGCAGCTAAAGCTTCCCCAGTGATACCAGCGATATCAGTGAATACCTTTAATTTTGGTAGTACAGATCTCTTATCCGACATATTAGGCGTTGAGGTGTGGCCCTGAAATCTAAGCGACCGCGTAAGTGAAACAAAATCGACAAAGTTTCGAGATTCGAACCACTGACGCGTCATTCGGATGGTGACGAAAATGATAGGCCTCATATGAATAATCATAACGGTTGTGGAAGCCTGAATTTGCATACACAGCCCCTTATTCGAAACGTCTGGAAGGATATTACAGAATGAAAACACAAAGATAGAGTGCGCCACTCCCCCCCCCCCCCCCCCCCGAAAGCGTGCTGTAATTATAAGTTTTCACGCTCATTTTCGAAGAACCGAAAAATTGGTCACTTCAGAGCCGGGTCAAAGACACTCAACGGTACAATAAAGAAAAACATAGTTTCTTGGGCTTTACCAGAAACCTGAAAAAGAACACGAATCATTATTAGTGAACAGTGTACCATTTCTCTTCTACCTCTATGTTCAGACGTAGGGTGAATGTCCACTCCAAGGCAACGCACGAAAGTCGACGGTGGGCTAACCCCCCCCCCCCCCCCCCCCCCCCGCCACCATTCCACCCACTCCGAGGGAGAGCTGCAGAAAACCGCATCACAACACTTTTTTTTCCGCACAGGGAGGGAAAGTAATTTAGTTATGACAATATTTATTCACCCATTACCCTAATTACGCACACTCACTCATGTTTAAACGATGGTCAAAAGAATATCAGTGTCTGTGTAGAAACTAGATCAGGATACACAACACTACCTTTTCCATTCCCAAGTCATGAAAACCCCCATTGGCTTGCTACACATTTTTATGCCAATGGTATTGAGAGAGTTTACCCTTACATTTACAGGCGTTGGAAACCCCATTGGCTTACTACACAGCTCCATATCAATGGATTACTTCACATCTTTCAAACCGATGGTAAAGAAAGAGTTGATTTGATTTTATAGGACGTTGCACCCATCGGACTGGCGTTTTCCAACCGATTTGTAATTGTCCAAATCAGTTTCTCTTTTGAAAAACAAATAAATGTCTCTATTTTGCTTTACACTTTAAATGTTTTTGCAAAAGTGATTATTGCTAATGCCTTGTTAATTTAATGGGCAAAATTAATTTGACCTTTAATGACTGATGTAACCTTCTTCCTTTTGACCCTGATGAATGTTTTAATTTTACCGATGTGGCTAATATATTTCACAGAACTTATAATGTATATTGATAACGTCTGCAACACGTGTTACCATGAAGCTTTACATTCCCTCTATCGAGAGTAATTATTTTTTAAACATGTATTTTTGTTATGAATATATCAGGGCAATTGCTATGTCAATCAACAGTTTGAAATAATTGGAATATTCTGAACCACTTTAACATACTATACCATTTTTGAAGCGTTGGCAAATTGTATGCGTGTTTTTAAATCGATAAATTGGCATGGTATGGCAGCCCTGGTAACCACAAGCTGCTTGTCCAAGGTTTGTTCATAATAGCATGATCCAATTATTGCAGCAACTTATATTATTTAGAGTGAATTCCACTCATTGAAACCATATTACGCAATCTTCAGGTGAATGTCATAACACGTTATTAGGCAAGCAAGGAAGATAATAATTGCATTAATTTTCATCAATATTCAAACGTTTGCACAATGTATTCAAAGGAAGTCAATACCCCCCCCCCCCCCTCCCCCTTTTTCGGGTCAATAACTCGTTATTACATTCACCTATATCTAGTGATTCAGTTTCAATAGCTGGAATTCACTCTGAATATATAAGTTATTGTTATTCGGACAAAGCTCGCTTTATTCATCCTTGGTCGGACTAACTTCGGACAGGCTTTCGAGTTACCGACAGTAATGCCCCCGTCACACTTATTCGGAATCATCAGGAACCAAGCAGAACCAACCGGAATGATTTTTTTTTTCAAAATTCGAGCCACATTCGGGAGGGAATTTCGAATTGAGCTAAATATGCAAAACTGCCGTTCGAATACTTAAAATGTACTCCGAACCCATCTCGAAAGATTCTTGCACATTCCGGGCGTATTGGCCCTCGAATGCAGCTCGATTGTAGTTGGAACACATTAGGAATATTTAGAATGCAGTTAGAATGCAGTCAGAATATTTGGAATGCAGTCAAAGTGCTGTTGGACTGCACTTCGAATGCCGTTCGATATTTTCCAGCTCGAATGCACCTCGAAAGTTTTGAGCATGAGCAAAACATTCGGGCCGGACACAAGAATGGACCCGAATATTCGGAATGCACTCAGAATGCACTTCGAATATCCAGGAATGTGCCAAGAATTTTCATTCCGACGGCATTCCGGCTTATTCCGCCTCTAGTGTGACTAGGGTATAAAGCGTAACATGCGTAACGAACGTTTATTTCTCCCTGTGAAAATAGAGAAAGGACTACAAATGAAATCATATGATCCTTTGCATATTAGAATAATATTCTTTCCTAAATCTTTACCCCTCATTTATTGCATTTTTCAAATACGTGAACACTTATCTGTATAACAAAAAGTTTGCAATACTATGGCCCATCCGATACGATCTGATCTGGGTCAGACAGACTGATAACTTACATTGTGCGTAATTAAAGACGATATATTAATGGTATACTTTCACACTTCGTCCCTCCCCTCCCCCTTTCGCCGTCCCCACCCCCCCACCCCCCCCCCCCCCCCAATCTATCTTTCTCTCACACATGATCGTTGCGGTGCACTCCACTCCAATGATACAATTACTCATCACGTGTGTTACCGCATCCCTAATTTAAGTAGCCAATTCAAACACAGCTTAGCCGAGACAATGCACGCCTGATAGGGTTCAACTAAACCCATCTCTTCCTTCAATTACCGTGTAAGAGAGGATCGGAGCACCTTAAGAAAAGAATAGCCCAAGTCTGAGATAACGGCGGAGTTAACAAATGACAAGAAAATAACGACGGTGGATCCTTTGCTACCGTTGGTTTAAACTCACATACAGGTTTTTGTCAATCGATGAATCGATGGAAACCGCAAGCCGGTAGACAATGCGGTGATGCCTGGGTAAAGAACAGACCGCACGATCGCAGCGACCGAAGCGTCGTGTTGAATGTAGTGATTAGATTAGAGCTGCTAATTGTATCGCCTGTTAATGAATTCCCAGGGTCGCTATGAACAACCAGACGTCACGGGCAATGAATTCAAGCTCTCCCCCCGCCCTCCCTCGCTCAATTCGGCCGTCAATCAGGGAGGAACTAGAGCACGCGGGGGATATCTGCCCATGAACTTGAACGCAGACGAATTGCCCTCCCCCATGTTTCCTTGATGCAACGTCGTGTTTATTGACATGTTCTTAATAAAGATTACTGACGTGTGCTTGTGCTAAAGAAATATTTGATTTTAATGTAGAGTAGTTCTTCGAGGGTCACTCGAAATAAGTGTATGGTCTTTTAACGGTCAGTTGATGAGTAGTTTAGAACACTAGTGGTGTTGGTATCCTAATTTGAATTTTATTGTGCTTTTGACCTAAGCACCTCAGGATAAGAAAGAAAGTACATAAGAGGTGTCTTTTCCATGTCTTAGTTAAATTCTAGGTCGCTGAGAAGTTTTGCATTTCTTATCCTAAAAGTATTTTTTGCACATGCAAAAATAGCAAACTAGAAGATACCATTGTTGTTGTATTAATGGCGGCGGGCCAGTCAAAAAGTGACTGCTTTAGCCATTTTGTATTTTTTCCAAATATGATAATAATGTTCTTCGGTGTTTTTGGCAGGACAAACATGCGTTAGGCATTTAATAAAAAAATAACAATTTATTTTATTACGTCCTACGCCTCTCGCACTGGGACCAAAATCGGTTACTATTTTAATTATAATTACTGTATATCCAATGTGTTTGCAAACTTAAGTAACATGACCACCACCCCCCCCCCCCCCCCAAAAAAAAAAAAAAAAAAAAAAAAAAAAAATATTTATATATCCGTAGCCTCAACATTCAAACTCAGTTACTGTGTGACAACGTTTCATGCATGTGCTTAAAGTAGAACTCATCCTATCACAGGGCGACAGACATTCATGTAAGATTACGAAAGTCACTGGCGCCTCTCGCGATAGCATGTTTCGCTTGGAAGTGAGCAAGATAATGATGAATTCGTCTTACCATGGTAATACATGTACAATAACGTAGCCTGGTTTCCAGACTGTGGGATATTTCTAATCCAAACTGAAAATTAGAGTCCAGTACTCATCAGACTATTTACTTAAAGGGCATATACTGTACTGGGAAGGCAAAAAAGCCTTCAAAATGTAACTGTTAGCAATCTTCTTGCCAGTGGTCTTAAATTCATGTATTGTCTATTTTAGAAGCTTACTGAAAGTTATTTGCCCTCAAATGATCCACATATGGAGTACTTAATGATTCATGATTAAATCCTCAAAATGTTCAGCCCGAACATTTTGAGGATTTGTGATTTAATCACTCATCACTCCAAATGTAGATCATTTGAGGGCAAATAACTCTCAGCAAGCTTCTAAAATAGACAATACATGAATTTAAGACCACTGGCAAGAAGATTGCTAACAGTTACATTTTGAAGGCTTTTTTGCCTTCCCAGTACAGTATATGCCCTTTAACCATTCATTCTATTTATGATCCAAGTTGGGGAAATAAATGAAATGAAATTAAATTAAGTTCTTCTGTATTTTTTTTTAATCGCGAGGCGGAGAAGAAATATAGAATAATTAGTCTACTGCGGCCAGACTCATGTGTTTGTTGATTTGATTTGATTTATAAATGCCCAACAGCCTGGAAGCCAAGCTAACTTCACTGCCACTTGATTGATAGCATTGTGTGGATCAGTGATACTTCGATTTTCAGACTGATTTTAAGTTGGGTGAACTGTTAACGACCCCATCATGCCGTCACTTGTATTAACCCGGTATTATGACAAGCATAGTGAGAAATATAGAATGAGCTGGTATTTACTTCTGAGAACCTGTTACATCACGAAACAATCAACACTCGTTCGATTTCAGACCTCACAAGGTATGAAAATTAGCTTTTTTGTCATTCATACCACCTGTATAATTCTGTTCTGTTATGTTTCACTTACCCCTATTCGTTTCCTTTGGTCTAGTAGCAGAGATCTTTTCATCTTACATCTTGCGTAAATACAAACCCACCTGTAGTTCATTATAATACAGATGAGTTAATAACATCTTTAAAAATGCTCTTTTTAGCTGGAATGGAACAACATTGACGACTGATTACTGTATTCAAACGGGTGTTTAGAAGCATCATTCTTACCGGTATATAGCTCACTCGCTAGTGTTCCACCACAAAGGCGATAATGAGGCCATTTTGTTCGCCTCTTTAGTAGGATTAACAGGTGCTTTGTCGTCCATAATTGGTCTTACATCGCGGGATTTAACGCCGCCTCAATAAAAGGTGAGATTTGTGGATGCAACGCTTTCACTGCTGACTTACAAAAGGGCAAGAACTCTCAGTAAGACGTAATTATTCCGAGACTGAATTTTGACCGGTCATTGACGCTGTTACATAAGTGAAATCAGGTCATCAGCAAAACCTCACGACACCCGCTGAAATAACACAAACGAATATTCATGTAAAAGGAGCTAGACTATTAAAATTACAAAACGTAGACAAAAATTAAAGGGGAAGAAAATAATATGGAAAAAATAAGATTTGGAGGGGGAGGGAAGGACAGCGACAAAACCCTACCCCCTCAATTTTATCTCCCCCTTCCCCTTTCCCCTTCCCCTTCTTTCTCCCCCCCCCCCCTTCTCTGTCCCTCTCTATCTCTTATCTCTCTTGCTCAAAACTCTATTATTAACCCGGATGATATCGGCACTTCCTGATAAGTGTTTGATACCAATATAAGTCGCTCCACCCCGCATTTGTCTTCATGTCGCATTTTCCGCCCCGTTTTACAATTACGAACAAGATAGTAAATTCAAATCATCCGACACAGGAATGATAAACCAGACACTGGGACTCGAGGACAAAGGTGATGTTACAGGAAATACATTCTATGCAATCAAAGTTTGCTTAGCCTTGTCAGTGATAAGGCCCTTCAAAACCCAAACTCCGCAGGCCGCTGGCTGACCGGTTCGCACCGGCCTCGTTCCGCTCCTTACACCCGAAGGACGGACTTTGCTAGGGATGCGCTTCAAACAAAAACCCTGGCATAGAGGAATGGTTAAGTTTAGGGCTTTTAATCCGCTGTTTTATCGCGTGATTTTGTTGACTTTGTCCTCATTATCTGATGGGGAGCAATGTGGATTGTGAAACAAGAGCTAATAAGTTAAAGGTAAGGGGCGTTATGAGGGGCGGAGGAGGTGTGTGTCGGCTATAGGATTTTAATATTCGAATGGTGATAAAGCCGTTTGTGTAACCCATGCGTGGCCACTTTGGCCAACTTTAGAAGGGTGTAAGTAAGCCATTATGACAACAACTCTTGGGAGATAGACCTGCTGAATACTTCCATGGTAGCACTCGTTTGTATCTTCAAGGTAAAAACTACACGAGTGCCATTCTGCCACGACCATGGGACCCAATATTGATTGATTTTAGGATACCAGGAAACTTGAGGAAAGAATCTTATCAAAATCACGGCCCGTAGAAAGTACCGCTGCTGGCTTATCCCTTGCTGGTATTGACCCGGGGCGTGGGGCGAAGGGGCGGGGGGTGGGGGTGGGGGTGGGGGGGGGGGGAGGCGTAGTCAACGTGGAAGGTCTATTCTATACCCCAAAACACATAACACATAGTAATGCTACAGTACCATCCCCCTCCCCATCCCACCCCATACATACCTGAAACCTCGAACGGTACATAACGGCTGGTAAGAGATTTTCATCGAATTTAGATATGTATATTAAAACAATATCTATTTTCGCGTAGGGGGTGTAGGCTTAGGAACTCCGGTAGACAAAATAAATCAAATGTTTCGGAGTGTGTGTTTCATTATTTGCAAACATTCCGTGTTTCTGGATCGACTAAACATAATCGCAGGTTATCAGGTAATACCGTTCTTCTGCCACCATTGTTTTACTTTCTGCACACATCTCGGAAACTGGCCATCGAAGTTAAAAGTCATATTTGAATCTTGACAACATACTTCTGCTTTACCACGTTGATTTCTTTTGTTTAGATTTCCGTTTTGATTCAGTGCTGTTCCCTGGCAAGGGAGATAAAGACATTCCACAACATGAGTGTACATTCTGCCTTCTTACCTTCCTGCTTCCGCCTCGATCCATAATCGCATTTTTATTTCCCGTAAATATTTAACTAAAACTGTCTTCAAGGATATGGATCGCCTTTACGGTTTACCAGCGCACTCACTCACTCGTGACTACAAAAGGAGAGAGAGAGAGAGAGAGAGAGAGAGAGAGAGAGAGAGAGAGAGGAGATATGCAGGAAAAGATAGGGGCAGAGAGGGACAAAGAGAGACAGAGAAAGAGAGAGAGAGAGAGAGAGAGAGAGAGAGAGAGAGAGAGAGAGAGAGAGAGAGAGAGAGAGAGAGATGAGCAGTCACATCGCAAATCGATTTTATGAAACGGATTTACCATTTCAAAGAGCGCTCGAATTATGAGCGCGCAAGAGGGGGAAAGCTTCCCCCTCCCCCTCCATATGATGGGGAAGAGGATGTGTGGAGGAGATTGTACCCCAAGCCTTCTTTTTTCGACACAGAAAAATATGCCCACCGCACGTTTTGGTTATTATCAACGTATTGGAATGGTTCGTATTATGGAAAATGTGACGTCATCTGCGAGCCACAATACGTTGCATCGCAGAGAGTACCTTTAACATCTCAGAGGTATGTGGCATAAGGGGGTACATCTATACCCCTTTTACGAGAATATCCCCGTTGGAAGAAAGACACGAGCTCTAACCTGTAAAATGATATAAACCAAGTTATAATGACGATGTATGCCTCCATACTTTAAATACATTTGTGAAATCATAATGTCAAGAAAACCTGCAAGTTTTAAACGACTGTTGTTCAAACTTGAAAGAAATCTCTCGAGCTATGTCATCATCATTTTCGTACAAATGATGATGCCATTATCTCAAGAGCTTCACCACATTCCGGTAACAAAGGTTCAAGCATGATCCATCGACCGAGCTAGGCCTGTATACATCACCCCCCAAACTGCGTATCATAGGACAAGGTTCAAATTCCTCACAACCATCTTTTTTTTTTTGAACATCTTCCCCCATTCACAATGATTTACAAAATATGATATCGGATACAGGTCGGGACCAAAGCAAACGAAGAACTCTTTGAGTTCGAACGAACTGTATTTGAGATGCGTCAGTTTGCGGTGCGTGCTGTCCAAACTCTAAAGTGTAATTTTTGTTTAATCAAAGGTCAAATTCATTCACCCGCCCGGTGCGTTCTTTGTCAATTTGGAGAAGATTTGAATTGATGATGACTAATCAAATAGCCGAGTAAACTTGTCAAGTGCGGAACTCTCTGCCTGATAGTATGCCAAGGTCATGTAGGGTCCATAGATGATACAATATTGGCGTTAGGGCGAAGTGGGTACATATACATAAATACATAAATACATAAATTTAAATGGCCGTGAATGCTAGTGTAACAACTGTCATCTCCCTGTTGTACTTGATAGTATGGCAAGAAACTATTCGTACTAACATAGACCCTACCACGTCCATGGTATTACACAGTATCGTAATATTGGTCGTTGCTGGACGCTTCCTGTCATTTTTTTTTTTAATTTCTTACAG
>CAVLGW020000108.1:25709-49115 GCA_963669155.1 Arbacia lixula
GGTCAGTGATTTATGTCTTGAAATCGGGTTGAAAATGCCGCTTTGTGTGTGTTTCTCGTGCGAGAAGCATCATTGACACATCCAAAGTTAAAGGGAAACAAATTCCACTGTCATTTAAACAGACACAGAGAATAAGATAGATAGAGAGAGTAAGAGAGATTTAGAGAGGGGGGGGGGGGGCAGAGAGAAAAGAAAGAGAGAGAGAGAGAGAGAGAGAGAGAGAGAGAGTGGGGGAGAGATAGAGAGGAAGAGTGGATGGGCTAAAGATAAACATAATGCATTCTTTTAGTAATAATCATGACACCATTTTGCTTATCCTTTACATTCAGTTCACGATGACGTCATCATGACGTCTGAAGGACGCGAGGATGAAGAAAGATCGGCGCTCAAGAAGGTGCAGGCGAGCAAGGTGCATTTCAATTTCAATTTGAAAGATTTTTTTCCTTAATTAAAATTCACATTCCATAATGAACAAAACAAACTTGTCTTTTTAGAATCATAGTAAAACCTTACAATGACATTATATTATAATATTAATACTAATTCAAGGACAATAATATAACAGTATTTCTATTGAAAGTAACTAGGAAAAAAAATCCTTAAAACTAAAGCTTTCTGCAGATATGCTTAAATGTGAGCAAGATACACAAGAATGGAATACAAAAAGAAAATCAATGCAGACAAAAATAAAAGTGAAAAAAGCAGAAGAAAAAAAAAAGCAGAAGTTCGCATGTGTCCTATTTTGCTTTATGTAATGAATGATGATGAAAACGCGACAAAATATAGCAAGGCCCCGTCTTATAAAGAGTTGAGATTGATCTAAATCGATTGCAATTCTTATTCCCTTTCTCTGATGCACAGAGTTACGATTGATATAAGTTATAAGTGGAGTAGCGCATTGAATACTGCACTTATATTTCCTACTTCGAGAATTTAGTTCGTCATGAGTGATATTTATGTCACTGATGACTTCTTGCGATGGTGACGATCCTCCACAGGCCACAACTCGTCTTCTGCTTCGTGAGCTGAGGCGGGCTAGGAAGAGGCTCTTTGATGCCTTCATCGGCCAGGAGGCTCGATGTGTCGCCGCAGCACTCCGCGGTGATGACACGGTGGATGGCCACGTAGCTGCAGCGGCGGACACCAGTGACGACACGGTGGTTGTCTCTGACTGCGACTGGCTTACCGGGGGAGACGAGGGGGAGATGATGCTCCTCTTGGTAGGCGGAGACGATGAGGAGCCGTCGGAAGAGGAGATGGAGATGGAAGAAGACACGGTGGACGATGAAAGGATCGATGTCCTCAGCGATCACGACACTGATGTTGACATATGCAGATCACCTTGCGGGGATCGTCAACTCCACTGCCTCATCGTGAGTCGTATCGACGAAGAGCAGGAGACAACGTCTGTGATCGAATTTATGGACTGGTTGTTAGGAGAAGTCCATGATCGCGTGGAGATTGCGGACATCGTCGACCAGCCCGGCCGAGTCCTCCATCAGTCTCACGGCATCCCGGCGTTCCGGGGAACTCCCGGGATGACGTGGGGTGAAGCCTTGGAGAAAATTACCGAGGAAGAAGTAAGGAGGGCCACACAGAGGAACGAAGACATTGAAGGAGCAGGGATTAGGAGACTCGCCATCAGGCAGGCTTGGAGATACAGAGTGGTCGATCAACTTAACTTCGAAGATGAAGCAAAGGAATGGCTCAACGAGGTAATTTGAATTGAATTTATACTCCATACAAAAACTTCTACACACGGCAAATTAGATTATAAACGTCCGACTATAAATAGCTAAACAAGCACAATCAAATAATCCACATCAAATTACACAGAATATATAAAGATGTGATCATCCTGAAATCAGTAATGACTTGTCGAGAGATAATCTCAAAACAAAAACGGACGAGAGAAAAAAAACGCACAAAAAACAATATTACAGTAAAAGGGAAAGGAACACTATAAAAGGCAAAGAGTGCAAAAGTGCTACGGTAAATATCTTTTAGCCTTTTTTTCATGACCATGCATTATTTTACTTAAAGTGATTTATTTCATAATGTACTATGTTCATGTTTTAAAAAAGCTGTGTTTATTTCGATATTGTTTTTAACAATGTAACGAATGCACCAAATAATCACGTGATTTTACACTAAAACGTTTCATTCTCATCTTGACATTTTTATATACTTTCAACAGGATATTCAGGGACCGTCTCGTCAGGCGACTTAAGCGCCCGATGAGGCTACGGGCATCTTCCACCCCCTCTGATTGGACGTTTAATGGAGGTCACGTGATTGTGAGAGTCATGCCCACGGAAGGAGGTTAACCCTCTCAGTACCAGGCCTTGGCAACTCTATCGGCTTAGGCTATTACCCAACTCCATGCCAATAGTATATGGGTGGGTTAAGTAGAGGTCACGTGGACAGGAGGGCCGCACCAGAGGCGCTTTAACCATTGACGTGCCACGTGTGGCTAATTTTACCATTAACATACACAAATCCCATAGAGCAGCATTTTCTCTGGGTCACAGAGGGTTAATATCCCCGTTTCACGTCTCGGAATGCATGGGTGAACACCCCGTCAAGTTGGACAGAGTGATTCTCAAGCAGGAAAAAGGGGGAAAGTTTCGTGGTTCAACCGGGCCTACAAACGACATCGCAGAGGCGCTATGATGGAGCAATGAAAGAAGGTGCACTCGGTTGCATCTTTGAGCTCTGGACGATTTCATCATGCGTCATGCATGGTACTAACCATGTTATCGTGGCTACTCAAAAGGTATGTATGTCATGAGCTATACAGAGAATCAGTAAAAGGGTGAGAAGAAGCGGCATAAAGAGAGAGAGAGAGAGAGAGAGAGAGAGAGGGGGGGGGGAGAGAGAGAGAGAGAGAGAGAGAGAGAGAGAGAGAGAGAGAAAGAGAGAGAGGGAGGGGGAGGGAGAGAGAGAGAGAGAGAGAGAGAGGGGGGGAGGGAGAGAGAGAGAGAGAGAGAGAGAGAGGGGGGGGGAGGGAGAGAGAGAGAGAGAGAGAGAGAGAGAGAGGGGGGGGGAGGGAGAGAGAGAGAGAGAGAGAGAGAGAGAGAGAGAGAGAGAAAGAGAGAGAGAGAGAGAGAGAGAGAGAGGCGGGAGAATTTTTTATTTTAATCTCCTTAGTCACATTAACCGTTTCACGACCAAGCCACGAAAACTCCATTGACTTATTACACACTCTGTGCTCCTATGGGACTGGGAGGCTATAATTTTTTTCGTTTATTCTAATCCTCTTTTTGTTTTCGTCACACAGATCAGGCTGAAGAATGCATGCATTATCCTGGACAAATAGACAAAGGCCACGCCCACACGGATAGGCAAGCCCGTTTCCCCAGCGGACTTGGGGTCTATAGGGCAACCCAGAAGGAAGGGGGGAGGGGGGGGGGCAAGTTTTGCGCCCCTGGATGCGGTGGACAAGGGTCACACGGGCAGGCAGTTGCACCTTTTCAGTGGACTCAAGTGCTAGAGGGCAGTCCAGGAGGGGCAAGTGATGCGCTCCTGGATACAGTAAGCAAACGCCACACGGACAAAAAGATCCTTTCTTCTGTGAACCCAATTGATATAGGGCAACCCAGGATGGAGGGGGAGGGGGGGGGGGAGGGGCAAGTTGTGCTCCCCTGGATATGGAGAAGACAAGTACTGGCAGGTCCTTTCTCCGGCGGACTCAAGGACAAAAAGGCAACCAAAGATGGGCAAGTGATGCGCCCCTTGACACAGTGAACAAAGACCACACGGATAGACAAGTCTTTTCTTTTCAAAGGCTATAGAGTATGACAGGAGTGTGTGTGGAGAGGGGAGAGGGTGGGGGGGGGGGGGGCAAGTTGTGCGCCTCTTCATACAATGCACAAACGCCACACGTACAAAACAAGGGGAACCACCCAATCTCCTCACCTTTGCCAGAAGCAAGTTGATGTTTCAAAGGATGCAGCCTTGTGAAGGAAGAAGTGCTATTTGCCAATCAGGTAGTACACGGTGTGTACTGATGTTTCAACTTAACCATCTCAATCCCATGGAAGCGAAGAATGTGTGATAACTCAATGTGCTTTTCAAGACTTGTTACTACGATGATTAAGATCTAGATGCACATTCTTACTCCGCGAGGGGCATCGTTATCAACACTGATAGGCGAGTGTTCATTGATCATGAAAACGTCGAGAGCTCTTGTTCCAAGAATCCCTCTTTAATCATAACGAAGTTGTGACGAAATTGTGTCGTTCAGAAATGTCACAGATGGAACACCACAACAAATTACAGACAGGAAAAGAGGACATTTTCGTCAGAGGAACGTTTGTTGAAATTGTGAAACGTGAAGTTTATTTTCTCAAATAAACCGCACCGATGAAAAAAAGGGGGATTTTCTATTATCTATTTTCTTTCACCGTGACATTGTCAGGGTTGTTTCAGAATAATGAGAAAGCGGTATATATCATGTCATTATAAAAGTGTGTTGAATTAATGTATGTTTGTGCGTGTGTGTGTGTGTGTACAACAAATTACAGGCAGGAAAAGAGGAAATTCTCGTCAGAGGAACGTTCGTTGAAATTGTGAAACGTTAAGTTTATTTTCTCAAATAAACCGCACCGATGAAAAAAAAGGGGATTTTCTATTATCTATTTTCTTTCACTATGACATTGTCAGGGTTGTTTCAGAATAATGAGAAAGCGGTATATATCATGTCATTATAAAAGTGTGTTGAATTAATGTATGTTTGTGTGTGTGTGTATGTGAATGTGTGTGCGTATGTGTAAGAGAGAAAGAGAGAGTGTGTGTGTCTGTGAGTGTGCGTGCGCATAAAAAATGAGTTTTCGTGTGTATACGTGTGTGTGTGTGTGTGTGAGAGAGAAAGATAAATACATAAAGGGAGGGAGAGAGAGAGAGAGAGAGAGAGTGTGTGTGTGTGTGTGTGTGTGTGTGTGTGTGTGCGTTTGAACGGGACTTTAAATTAGGAGGAAGGGTGGGATACACCGAGAAAAACAAAACCTGCTGGAAATCTAACGATCAATAAAATTCTGCTCAAAGTCAGTTTCCAGCTCTATAAAAAAAATTTCCGGGGTATTTCGAAGATCTATTTTTTTTTACCTGCAGAGGGCTCTCCTGCTTTTATTAATACAGTACTGTGATTTGCTGCACATCAGATTGGGGCGGTGTTGAAATACAATACGTTATTGTTGCTTTCTTTTCGAATCTATAAAATGTTGCTGCTCGGACAAGCTTTGGGGTTACCATTAGGAATGTATTAGTTGAACGACGTGACTAAAATGTGCATACATAACGAAAATGGTCTATTGTGTCCAAATCTGTACAAAAGCAATGAAGAGGAGGCAACATGCCGTAGACTATGGCAAATGTAACACTTGGTACCATAGACAAATATTAAATGCATGAAAATGAGTGATTAAGTGATTGAAACATTACAAAACTATGCTAGTCTCTTTTTCTTGGATGTACGGCTCCTATGGCTTGCCTAACTGTGGTTCATCTCTTTTAGACTTTAATGGTAGTGTGAAACTCGCAATTGTTAAAACATCTGAAAAGCACATGTTGAGATCACATAGCTCTTTAGTTGGGCCGAGCATGGGGCCAAAGAAAGAAGATTGATGCTTACACGTGTTTCCGTCCATAAGAGTATCCCTGCACAAACTAAGACGTGCATGCTATTTCCTCGCGTTTCCTTTAACAGCCCCCCCCCCCCCCCCCACACACACACATGCAGTCTGCTCAAACTTTTGATCATTAGCTTTTCCGATTTTCTTTCGTAAATTTTCACTGATATGCTTCTGTGATCTGAGCAATGCCGGTACCCCTCGATTAATGTGCATCAACAAAATAACCCAGTGGCTCCGATATTTCCCAAGTCCTGAAGAATGAACATGTTTTTCGCCAGCATCTACATGTACAGTGTGTCCCAGAAAAAAGGAAACCGAGATTTTGTGTTTTTTCTCTAGTTGACTGAAGAAAATAATTGAATATCATACACATCATTAGAAAGCACGGTATTTCTTCTTTCATTTGACACCTACCATGATAGATAAGAGTCATGCGATGAGGAACAAAAGGTGTTTAAAAAATAATTGTCAAAATCAAGTTGCGCAGGACAAATGGTCAAGATTTGTAAGGAAGCATCAACGTAGTGCAAACAACATTCATTATTCTGCGCAAAACGTTTTTGACATTGAGCAATTGTAATTGCTTGAAGTCAGTCATGCGTGGACAATTCATTGTGAATTTGGTACCAAACGAAAGAAGATACTTTACTCTCAATATTGCTGTCATTTTTATAATAATATGATATTTTATGATTACGTTATCGACCTCCAAAAACGGGTTTCCTTTTTTCTGGGACACATTGTATATACATGTATTTGTATGGCAAAATTGTATATTTAATTCAACATCAAGAATATCAAATGGTTTCGCTCTGTGACAAAATAACAATGCAGGCGGCCGTGCGTCGATAAATCGAAGATTTGTATTAATCTGTACAATCTTTAACAATATTGACTATAATGGGATGGCCTGTAACAGGTTGTTTACATTTTCACCCACTACAAGTTTTCATTCGCGCGATACAAAATCGGCGGACGAGAAAATCGATTGGAAAGCTCTTCCATGAATTATTCTCCCTGTACGAATCAAAATAATATGAATTATGACCTTTTATGATACAACGTGAAAGTTGAATTTTACAAGGTTTAGAGTGTACTCTATTGTAGAGAAAATGGAAAACTAGTAATGTGTTGTTTTTTGTCTCCAAATGGAAAAAATATCAAACGGAAGTCAAAATTGCGAGGGTGTAAGTTCGTTGCACGGAAGCGCTTCACTGTCTAGGTTTCACTTACGTTAACGACACAACGCTTTGTTCGTTGCCATGCTTGCGTAATCATTTAGCGTAGGATACGATGCGGACAGCACTGTGCGAAGGCCCCGTCGTGTTGGCGGTCTTGATTGAACATTTACCGTTTGCACCACTCAAAGAGATTTGTGTATGGTAGAGTGCCTTGCATGATTGGTTATGGTCATCTGAGCTGATTCACCCAGGACATGGTTACAGTGCCAGAGGGGCTGCATTAAAAGTTAATTGTAATGTATACAATTTGGAGCCATTTGCATCACGTTTCCTCGTGAAAATGAAGAGAAATCTGAACATGCTGTCTGCCTAAATTAGTTTTAGGTAGCTAACTTGGATTCTAATTTAGTTTTAGACAGTCATCGTTGAATGACATCAGGGAGTGTCGCACACTGACACTGCTCGAGCTCAATGCCATGGAATTGAACTTGGTTGGAGTTTGATTTTGAGGATGGATGTCTGAAGTGAGTGAGAAGCTGTAACATTTAAAATTTTTCCTGTGGAAATTTCAAGAAAACTGCTTTCCAATTTAGTTTTGTAATTAGAGAAATGCTGGCTGTTGATCTATCATGAAGTCCTGTCTAACTTTTGTTAGACATGATTTACTTTTGAACACTTGACTTAAATTGAGAGCTGAAAACAAGTTTTGAATATGAGTGGAGCTGAGAACAACGGTAATGGTATGGATGTGGAGATTAATGTGCCCACAGCGACCGATGAGCAACCTCCAAGAGCCGGGCCTGAGCTGGCAGAGGGGAACGACCCCGGTCCTACTCCAGTCAAGGAGTCCAACATGAATAGCGGTGGAGATCATGGACATAGTCATGCAATGGCAGCTGACAAAGCCTCAAAACCAACGACAACCTCCAAAAAGAGCAAAAGTGACTCGAAAAACATGGTGAAAAAGGTGAAGAAGGGGATATTTGTCTCGTATTCCCCCGATGGTGGGTTCTTGGAACGCCTGTTTGTATGCACTGCTGTGAAGCAGTTTAAGGAAAATAACCTGGATGAGGACATGTGGTTCGATAAAGATGAGCATAACACGGACAGTCCGGCGTGGTTCGCCCATCGAATGGAAGCTGTTGAGAAGTGCCGTGCTGCGATTTGCTTCTTAACTGAATGCTACTTCCAGTGTCCTGTCTCGGTTTATGAACTCCGCTGCCTATTGGAGAGGCAAAACTCTGCGAGTCCGCCAAAGGTTTTTGGTGTCATCTGTGAGAACATGGAGATCCCGGCGCAATTCCACGCCCTCTTACAAGACTCCGTAAACCTATCGCAGAACGGGCACGCACTGAGCATCGCGGAGAAATCATCACGGGTGATCGGCGCCCTCATGTTGAAATTGGAGCCGTACATCAGCATCAACGCGCCGCACACGCCGGCATCATTCAACGGCGAGTTCACGGAGGACTACAAGAGTAAGAAGCTCTGCCAGTGGAACGTCAGCGACCTCCAGAGCTGGCTCCACAGCCTCGGCATCAAGGAGTTCTACCGCCAGGCCTTCGCTGAGATGGGCATCGATGGTTTCCTTCTCATGTCGCTCATGGACCAAGACATGCAGGAGAGGCTCGCGGTGGACAGTCGGGTCGTGCGGAGGAAGATTCTCCAGAGCGTCGTTGCCATTCTGGAGAAGGAGCACAAGCTCGGGGACAATTGGCACCTACGGGCGCGGACCCAGCGACCCAAGCAAGACACCATCTACATTATCTATGACCCAGCAGACGTCAAGCTGGCTCATAATCTCAAACAGGACCTGAAGAGGAAGGGGCTAGTGGTAAGAAAAACAAATTCTGACTTAAAAAAAAAAAGTTGAAGTAAGGAATAGTTGTGGTAATGTTGTTTTTTTTCCAGTTTTATTTAAGCAGGGGGGCCTCTTCAGTTATACAACAGCTATCGAGGGCCCCGACAGTTAAAAAATATGTTATAGTACATAACATTGGCAAAAATAGATCAATACAATGCATTTCAACATTTTTCACAAATTCAACGGACAAGACATAACGCAGTAAAATTATAGGCCCTAATCATGACAGAACTATCGTGCTGTCAGCATCTGAGTTTTGATATTGTTTAATTCCAGTGATATATATGATTCCTTCCTGGTATCCTGAAAGCAAACAAGATTGGGACATTCTATGGATATTGCATAAAGGCACTCAAAGTCTTTACCACACTTCCCCTTACTTCTTACAAACACTACATGATTATAAAAGTGGTCTTAATTATAATGTATGTACAGTCCTGTATATTTTGTAATGGAGTCTTTCATGGCACTTACTAGTTTTTCTCTGTTGTCACATAAATGGACTAAGATTCATAAAGTAGGGTGACAAACAAAGGTATAAAATGAGGAAACTCAGACTTTGGAACTACCTTGATTTAATGTTATTTTAAGAAGTCTATATTACCATTTTATCTTGTTGGATTTGCCTTATTTGTTTATTCAAAGTGTGATAACAACTGATTATTACCTCTTGTTTAAATTCTATTACGACTGTATAACATGGTTCTAGAATGTTGTAGCTTCGCATTTCAATGTAAATATTATGGACCTTGGGGCTCACGTAAGCTGCATATTTATGTGTGCAGCTTATATGAGATATGGTCCTAAGTACAGGTTTCTATATATCATATCAATAAAACTTAACTGATTTTAAATCATTCCAATTTCTTTCTAAAGAAACAATGGTGTGAGCTCTAATATGCCTCCACCCTCACCCCCCCCCCTCCCCCTCTCCCTCTCCCTCCCCCTCCCCCTCCCTTACAAAGAAAAGATAAGAAGTAGCTTGTATAGAAATGTTCATGTTGTCGCTTTCAGGGATATTTTTGACTTGTACACCTGTATATTAGAGATAGAGGATTAGACTTGTGATCAATTCAGTTGAATAAATGTCAAATTATATCTCTAAAACTTCAAATTGGCAACATGTTACATTTATCGAATCAGACATTTAAAAAAGGACGGACAGTAGTGGTGTCCAATTTATACCTTTAAACTTTGTGAATACATTTCAAGCGCCTTCTTTTTCATCAATTTATAGGTCAGCAGCCACGAGAAGCTTGGCAGCTCACGTGATGAGTTCCTGCAGATCAATGGACCGCACATCGCTGCGGCAAAACACATCCTGATCCTCATGACTGATGCGTCCAGCGTGTCCCCGTTCGTCTTTCACGAGGTTCTCTTCGCTGATTGGCTGGGGAAGACGCTGGTCACCGCCATGTTCAAGAACTCCTGGGAGAAACTCCGGCCGTCACTCAAGGCTGTCCTAGGTCAGTCACTACTCGGGCTTAAAGGGATAGTTCACCCTGAAATTAAATTGGTTTTAATAAAAGGAGACACAGGAAAGGTGAATATTAGTGAAGGTTTGATGAAATCCCGTCAAAGGATAAGAAAGTTATGAATTTTTAAAGTTTTGATTTTTTGGCGACACGTGCGAGGTGCTCTCCCATATGCTGTGTACAATTTTGCTTGAAAATTTGCATTTTCCATTTTCCTTTTACCTGTGCATTTGATACATAAGAAAACTTTGTTTTTACACACCTACTTGTATGAAAAAAAAAAACAGATAAAGGGCAATTTATGGAATTATTCTCTACTCAGCGTATGGGAGAGCACCTCACACGCGACGTCACAAAATTCAAAATTCAAAAGATCATAATGTTCTTATCCTTTGACGGACTTTCTTCAAACTTTCACTAATATGTTTCTTTCATTTTTTCTGCTTTTATTGAAACAAACTTATCTTCAGGATGAACTATCGCTTTAACCTTTACTGTGCCAGACTTACAAGAGTCAATGACCACCTAAAACTCTCTATTAGGTGCCCGGCTGGCCACTGAAAAATCACTCCTTGCTTACAGTCTTGACAGTCTGGGTCCCTTGAATATCTATTCGGCCACTTGGAACTCATGTTCAAGTTGTTATGATGGCCATTAAGAATTAAAGTTGCGGGTAACAATTATGTGTATGAAATCTTACACTTGAAGCTTGACAAGCCTTTTCATGAAAAGTGAAAATCTATCCTTGTTTGCCTTTTGAAACACCCTGTATTGTAGCGACCATCATTTGTATTTATATATAGTACCTTATTGCACTGCTAAGTGTATTGGTATTTATATCCAGTACCTTATTGCACTGTTAAGTATATTGGTCAGCAATGAGCATCTCACCTCGATGCATCGCTCGTAGTGAGAGAAGCCATGATGTGCGTGAATGTGCGGTCTCTGGTGTCTAGGGCACTGGAGTCGCTAGGTTTTAAGTACGACCCGTTATTGTCACTTCCCATTGTCATAATCATAATGATGGTATCTCTTTCTTGCAGGAGAGTGCACCGGGATTGACTTTGAGACCAAGATGTACACAGAGGCCATGGACATCCTGGAGCATCAGATAAAACCCCTGAAGAGAGTGCCTGGGGTGGTGCTAGAGCAGAGCTACCTCAACCGCATGATGGAGGGACTCAAACCCCTGCAGCTCCTTGTCACCTCCGCAGGTCAGTGGGGTCAACGACCCCTAAACACTTTTGCTATATGAGCTCCTTTCCAGTACATCTACTGCTACTCAATAGATCATGATTGTGATGTATATATAACAACATGAATGATACAATTTAATTACAGTTATCACTAAAGAGCAATCTGTTAATGTATTCTTTAGATGAAAGGAAAATGAAAGGGGGGTCAACGACCCCTAAACACTTTTGCTATATGAGCTCCTTTCCAGTACATCTACTGCTACTCAATAGATCATGATTGTGATGTATATATAACAGCATGAATGATACAATTTAATTACAGTTATCACTAAAGAACAATCTGTTAATGTATTCTTTGAATGAAAGGAAAACAGCTTTCAGTAATATAGATATTTTTTGTGTTTTTTCACAAAATACTATATTTCTTTCTTTGAAGTACATTTGTTTGACAGCAGAAGACCTAGTTAAGAAAAGAGAGAGGATGAGAAGGAAAAGAAGAATGAGAAAAAGGAGGAAAGAACAAGGAAAAGATGAAGGGGAAGAAGAAGAAGAGAAAGAGGAATTAGAAGTGCACATACATGTACTACACTAAAAACCATTTTACATTTGTTGGTATATAACATTAACCTCTGCTAGCATGTTCTCAGGATGAAAGCTAACCATTGGCCATAACCATGGTGATCATTCTTTTTCTTCACTTTCCCCAACGCTCTGGAAAATCTCCCCATCCATGAAGCATCTACTAGAAATTAAGACTTCTCTGAAAACTCATTTATTTAGGCAGTTGTTATCAATTTATAGGATTGTACCTTTTCTACTCTGTCCTTTATCTCTCTCTCTATTTTCTCTCTAATGGACTTAAAAACATTGTATGAAACGCTATACAGATGTTATCTATTATTATTATTATTATAACCATTCACTCTGTGCCGTAGGTGCTAGTTGGGAGGGGGGCAGCGGTACGGTGGAGCCCCGCGTCTTCATCTCCTACCAATGGGATGCCCACAACAAGGTGCAAGACATCAAGCGCGGCCTCGAAGGCAATGGCATCCCCTCCTGGGCGGAGTCCATCCCTACCATGGCAACGGCCGACGCCCGTAGCAACAGCGGTGGCAGCCACCGGGGCGTGGCTCCTGCCAGCACGACGGGTGTCGCCCAGTCCGCTGCGATTGCCGCGGCGACGGGTACGGGGCACGAGTCGGCGCAAAACCACATTCATCGCAACATGCGCAGCTCGGCCATCGTAGTATGCTGCATCACGCCACGCTATCTGCAGTCGGAGAACTGCGTCAAAGATCTGATTCTGGCAGACCAGCTCCGGCGGCCGATCGTGCCCGTGCTGTTGCGTTTTGTGCCATGGCCGCCCGATTGCGGGATGTCGGCCGTGAAGAAGATTCTGGCTCGCACTACCCAGGTGGATTTCAGCAACGAGAAGCTTTACAAGCAGAACTTCCATCTCCTGTTGGATCGCGTCAGGAAGTACCTCAACAGCACCCGCATGTGAGTTGTCTCAACCCTGAACCACCTGTTTGCTGGAGGCAAGTTTCTTCATAATCTTGAGCAACTGGGATGGTATACGTAAGGAAACTTAAGTCAACAACTGCCATTACTTAGTCAGTTAGTGTCCTGAAAATTGTTTCAATAGGCCAAACATGGGTCATAAGGGACTTGATTCAAGGATTTTGCTTTTTCAAAATACCACCCTTATACCCTCACAGCAGGGGTACCAGCTTGCAGGACCCTCGGATATTGTCACCCATTTTCAGGCTTTTTATATTTTAAATGGGACAAATTGTATGCAACATTTGGTGTGTTAATAGGCCTACCAGTATTGTCAGGAGAGGGTCATTATGCGCCTTTCTATATCTGTGGTCTTCATTTTTGGTCAAAATTAGCAACGTTGTCTGATCTTTTTTATGCATGAAAGACTTAAAAATAAATGTATATTATGACTGGTAGTGGATTTGCCTTCAATAGAGAACATCCCTGGATTTCTTTCTGCGAGTTTACTATTTTGCTGCATGAAAAGTGAATATTCCAATGTTCACGATATTATTTTGTTTGAGTGCATTTGGTAATGAGTATTGTGACTATAGGCCTAGCCATAAGAAGTCTCTAACTTGAACTCAATTTGCTGGTAGTCTTTGGATAGTTAGAACCTTGTTTTTTTTTTAATCTTGATTTGCAAAGTAAATGCAAAGGATTTGTGCAATTTTTTTTTGCTTGTAATTTTGTGGGTGTGCTGTGAGACTTGACCTTGCCTTTGAGCTGAGACAGATAAAGAGAGCTCCCTATTTCCAGTCCCAAATATATCATTTTTTAAAATCTCAGAAGCAGCTGAATTCTCTTTCACAAAAAGAAACAGAGAGGAAAGTTCAAAAAATGTATTTCAACTACTGTAGAAGTACATTGTAGAGCCTCCTTAAAGGGTACTAGTTTTTGCTGAAAATTAGTTGCTTTACAAAGAAACTGACAAATTCAAGATGCAAATTAACAAAAGAATAAACTAGATTGAACAAGTAATAAGGAATTTATGGTCAATTTTGTTCTTGCTATTCTGTTGAGCACAATGTGTTTACTAAACAAATTATAGAGAGGTTGATCTTTAGAGTGACCGATGTAAAAAAAAGGGCAAATTCTTACATTCAGATTTCATTCATGAAAGTTGCTTCTGAGATATCTTACAAGTGAAACTTCATGGACTCTTGGAAGTACCTTTAAAACAAAGGGAACAACATGTAATATCCTTCCATTAATGTTCAAATCAAATTCATGTGTAAAAACGTTGTCAAAAGGAGAGAGGGAGATTCTTCCATCAAGGTAATACTATGCAATTATCTTACAAAGTCCTTTTCCATTGGTGTGTCAGATATGTGGCTGCTCTATGGGATTTGTGTGTAGTACTGTATATACGCCATATATTTCACAAGTCTAATTTTTCGCGAATCAGGACAATTTCGCGAGTGGTTTAATTCGCGATCGTGGAGTACTAGTACTAGTAGTACATGTGCTCAAGCATGCCGTATTCATAATTTCACACATTGTTAAAATCGCGAATAGTCCAGATTTTGCGATCGTGGAGTACTAGTAGTACATGTGCTCAAGCATGTCGTATTCATAATTTTGCTTGTTGTTAATTTCGCGAATAGTCTAGATTCGTGAAATTCGCGAAAATAAAAACCTGGTGAAATATATGGCGTATAAAGTACTTGTGTAGAAAGTTACATGTGACACACAAAGCGTTGATGTGTCACAATCTCAGTTTGTTCATAGAGGGCAGTATTTTCTCTGCCACAGGAAAAGTTAATACATGAATAGTTTGAAACGTGATATGGTCCATGCTTGTATAATGGATGTGGAAGTGAAGTTTTGAGTTAAGGTTTACATTCATCTCTGAAAGCTGATAATAGTTTACACCTGTTATTAAGCTTTGCTTTTCTTTGTTTGGAAAAAGATGATGAAATAGGTCAGTTTGGGTGCATGTTGATTTTTCTATTATGTAAACTTCAGTGACATGCCAATGTTAAGTCAATATGTTGTTTACGACATCATTCTACAAATTATTTTAAAACACTTTATGTCTAAAATTGGTCAGTATGCACATGTAGGTACATGTTGATTTATCCAAAATGTGGACTTGAATAACATACATGTTTCATGGTTTTTTGCATCATTCTACAGACTATACTGTGTATTTACAATGCTACTTGTATGCATTGATTATTCAATATGGTGTTTTTTTGCATCATTGTACCAGTTATATTTTGAAACATTGCATTCCTTAAATTGGTCAGCGTATATGTATTATGTACGTACATGTTGATTTTTCCAAAATGTGGACTGCAATGAAATACTGATGTTAAGTCAATATGTTGTTCTATGGCCGCATCATTCTTCAGGCTATATATCTAAAACACTCATTCTAAGTAGTGCTATTAAGTCAATATACGTTCCTTTGTTGCACCATTCTCACTTCTATGCATTGATAAGTCAATATGTTGTTGTTTGCCATCATTCCACGATATCTAAAAATAACTACTTTCATGCATTGAAAGGTCCATAGGTTGTATTACAGCATCATTCTACAAAGTTCATCTTCAAAATCCTACTTTCATGCAATGCTAATTACTGATGCCTTCCCTTAAGTACTATCCATTGTGCTTTTGGGGAAAATGACCACTGTCCAGTTGTTCAGATCTAGGCTACTAATTATCAGGTTTTGTTCTCTCTGTCCATATATAGCAAAACATGTCTCCAACCACCCCAAGCAAAACAGAAAAAAAATCTTTACAGTCTTTATCGACAAATGCAGTGACTATGCACACTGCTCTGGAGGAATTTACAATGAGTGTTCTTCAAGACAGTAGTCTTTGCAGAAATATTTGACCATATTAGTTGTATAAAATATCAAAGTGGTGTCGTCATATGAGCATGTTGCCAATACAACTGGATGTAAACAATATCACTCCAGTGAGTGGTTTATCGGTCGATATTGTCTAGCGGGCTATTGTAGGCATTCTTAATATTAGAGTCCCTGTTATGATCACCGCTGCTTCCTCTGTCTGCGTAGTTTGAACCAGTTGTGTGGACAATAATGTTCGAATTAGCTTGAGTAATGAGTTGTGTTATTGGACAATCAACCACTGGGGCCCATTGCATATAACTTTTGACAGACTTATTTCTGCCATAGAAATACTCTGGCGAAAGCCATACTTTTTTGCCAGAGTTTCAAAATCAGTCCAAAATTCATGGCAAAAAACTCTGGCAAAGTTTTATGCAATGGAAAACTCCGGCAAATTTTTTTTTGCCATAGTTTCCTGATTTTTTGCCGTAAAAAACTCCGGCAAAAGTTATATGCAACGGGCCCCTGGTCAAAGACTGTATATACAAAGAGATATTTGATAACTTAATCGTCTCTCATGAATCAATGATAGTATGACAAAGTAATATTCATGACATATCACCAGTATTTGATTAACGTCTTCATGTAATTAATGTCTTCCCTAATTTTGACATGACATCATTCTCTTTGTGAATGAACTTTTGCAACAAACATTCCATATTCATTATCGAAATCCGTCAATGCATTGCGTTTTCAGAAGGTGTATTTCTTGCATATCAACCAAAGTGAGGATAAATGTATGTATTTTGTGAAATAATATGGAGAAGGATTTGTGACTATATACCTGTATAGTAATACTGAATACTTTTGTAATGTAAACATTCCATCCAATATCATCAACATCTATTACACATGAAATTTTTCTATATTTTATTCCATTCAATATATAATCAACATCTATTACAAATTACATATCAATATAATGTCAGTTTATTCCGTCCGATACCAACATCTATTACACATGACATATCAATGTAATGGTGTTTTATTCCATCCAATATATCATCAACATCTATTACAAATTATATATCAATATGACGATGTTTTATCCTATCCAATATATCATTATTTCTCTACATAACATATCAATACAATGATGTTCTATCTAGCGTTATCTTTAATCTTGTTTAAGATGATTTATCTATGTGCTAAATTTATCATGAATTATGTAGTCCTTTGCTAATGTTATGCAAAAACAATGTCTATTCCCATGTAGATAGAAAACCTGTACATGTGATTCAGTTGCTATGTACATTACAAATTCTATGCAAAAAAATTGGAGGAGTTAATTGGAGGTGCATATTTTATCAAATAACTTCAACATTTGTAATGGTGTATGATTGTTTGATGGCATGAACTAACTTCCATTTTATTCATACTTTCTCAAAAAATCAATGAATTGGCTACATGGCATGCTGGGCTACTTGTATGTACATAAATTGCTTTATCATTGAGATTGCTCAAACTTCATGTGACCAACCTTCCTATGCAAATACCATGTGATGGTATACATTTTGAGTTTGTTGTTGCAATGTGATAACCACGTGGTGCACAGACGTGGACCTTGTGTAATAAATGTAGGTAAATATTCAACACCTTGTTATACAACACCTTGTCATTTTACTTCAGTTTGTCTTTTATGAGAAGAAGTGTTTTAAAGGAATAGTTCACCATGAACATAAGTTGGTTTCGATAAGAGCAGACACATGAAAGAAACATATTAGTGAAGGTTTGACAAAAATCCGTCAAAGGATACCAGAGTTTTACGTTTTCACATTCGTAACCTTGTGACGTCCCTTGGGTGGCCAAGTGGAACTTTGTAAATATGGGTGTGTGTGTGTGTGTGTGTGTGAGAGAGAGAGAGAGAGAGAGAGAGAGAGAGAGAGAGAGAGAGAGAGAGAGAGAGAGAGAGAAGAAGAAGAAGAAGAAGAAGAAGAAGAAGGCCTATATGCTGTTTTTGGTTGTCTGAGGTTCATTCATAGGTCGGGTGTAATGGGCCATATCGCAGCCACCCCCACCACCGTCCCCTCCCCTCCATCCCGCCCCCTTACACCCAAACAATTTGAACATCGATAATGATGAAAATATAGATGCCCCTATTTTTTCCAAGTATTTTGTAAATTTTGCTACATTAAATTACCTTATAGCTCGCGCGTATCTGCAATGCAGCTGTCTAAAGACGTACGATCATTCTTATCAGTTGTGTCGATGTAATGACAGTAATTTGCCATATCGTTAAGGTAGGCCTACTTTTTATGAGGGGCCGACTGTTGCACACTTTCAATAATCATCGAGCTATCAATAGCGCCATGGATAAGATGTACTTGCACGGTAATTAGTATCTTTACGCACCTATAGCTGCGCGAGCGTCGCTGTTATGTTACGCTTATTGGTCACGCACGTGCGCATATATCATGACTTGTATGTAACGCGTTCGAAGCGGCGGCGCGCCGTCGTGCCCAGAGGTCGGATGTATATATGGTCGTGCCATACGACTTTTCGCCTCGGGGCTAGCTAGGTCATGTGCAAATAAATCGGGGGTTCTGCATGCTTTTTGTGTCCAACGTCGAAAGAAAAAAAAAAGTGAATACATTCGTAATCACAACACGCCCCCCCCCACCACAACTTCATTATGCAATATTCACGTATTGTAGGAATTCACTCTTATACTAGACATTATTTTTTGTGTGTGACTTCGACGTCACGTGACAATTAAGGACAGATGGGCACATGGTTTGAGAGCTAAACTAAAACAAAATTAAACGCTAGTCGCTCATAAAAACGAGAGGTTTGAATACTGGCATACGGTAGACACTGGTGTAGTCCTGTACTTGTACCATTTACCCTTCCTCGACTAATACATGTAATAGGCGAAGGCCTATTCAAAAGGTAGTGCGCACTGGTGTATCTAGAGTGTCATGTAGGCCTACTTCTACCAGTTGCCCTTCCACGCACGTAACACAACCAATAATACGCGAAGGCCTATTCAAAAGGTAGTGCGCCCTTTCCTTGTTACACAACTTAACACTTCTTACTGCCTTACCTTCTTTTTCTTCTCTCACTATTTCCCTTCTTATTTTCCCCTTAATTGAGTACTCTTATTTTCCTTTTTCCTGTTACCTCTAAACTGGCTCCCGTTGGACCCCGTTGCATACAACTTACCATTAATGATAACTCTGCCATCAATGGTAACTACCATGGTAACACAACTCGACAGCCAATCAAATTCGAGATCTCCATATAAATTTCGATTGGTAGCATAGTTACCATCAATGGTAAAGTTTTAGGCAACAGGGCCCTGGTGCTTATAATCAATATGTGTTTTGTAGCACTTTGTGTTTCAGACAAATCTACTCTCAATGGCTCGTACTTACAACGGCGCGGTTTAACTTAGACCGCGTACTAAATGTAGACTAATTTTATGCTGGAGCGCATGATGATAAATCATCTGGTGCTGTCACAAAATCATTGATTTTCATCACAGAATCACAACAGTGAGATATTTCAATCATTCGCTGTAATTATTATGTTGACAAACTCAATATACCATAGTGATTCCGAGGACAAAAACAATTACATTGAATTGAGTTATTATGTTTCATGTTGATCTATTAGGAATCCCGTAACACTGCATAAAGTTAGTCAAGGAACCTGTTGCATAAAACTTGTTACGATACTTTGTACACACATAAACGCATAATATGAGAACCGAATCCCTTCTCATCATCAGGCATTGTTCAACCATTGTTGGATTAAGCCATCCTCAATCAGTTTCCATTCACTTCTATTTGCTGTCATTCTGTTCCATGTTGCTGTGTTTGTGTATGTTGATATTTCATCTCTCCACCTTCTCTTTTGTCAGCCCCTTCTTCGATATCCTGTTCTTGGTTGAATCCATAACTACTGTTGCGTACAATAAACTTACAATTATGCGGGTTATCTTATTATGTTTACGAGCTGAACAAAAGTGTGAGTAATTGACTTTCTTCGCCATTGTTGCCTTTTTGCACCAGTCATGGTATAGAGCGGCATAGGACGAGTTAACCCATTGTGTCAAACAAACTTTTTATCCATGGGTTTTGTGTACAGAAATGGTGAAAAAAATACACACATGGATCGTAAAGAGATAAACGCGATAGCAAATGTTCTCCCTTATGGAAAGAATTACGTCCTTCGGCCGTATGTCATTTTATATCAAAACCTTAAAAATAAGTTTGTTATTTATGAGTTTTATTTATGGTCATTACTTCTAGTACGTGTCATACTTAATTGGGAAGAAAGGACAGAGAGAAAAATGAGACAGAAAGATCGAGGCAGAGAGAGATACAGAGATAGAGCAAGACAGAGAGAGGGGAGGGAGAGGGAGAGAGACAGAGACAGAGGAGGAAGAGAGACAGTGGCAGAGAGATAGAGAGAGAAAGAGAGAGAGAGAGAGAGAGAGAGAGAGAGAGAGAGAGAGAGAGAGAGAAGGAGGAGGAGGAGGAGGAGGAGGAGGAGGAGGAGGAGGAGGAGGAAAAGAGACGGAGACAGAGATAGAGAGAGATAAAGAGACAGATAGAGAGAGAAAGAGAGAGAGAGAGAGAGAGAGAGACAGACAGACAGATAGAGAAAGAAAGAAAGAGCGGGAGAGAGAGAGGGGGGTGGGGCGGGGAGAGAGGGGGAGGCAAAGAGAAGGGCGATCGAGCGAAATATGAAGTGAAAGTTCTCTTCTGGATAATCTTGAATACTCGAATATTGGTCATATAAGTGCATTGCTGAACATCTTCCTTTTCCCGCGTCGGTCGTTCTTTTAATTCATATTCTCGTTCTTCATTATTTCTATATTGTTATCCCGTCGCTTTACAGAGTAACACACTCGGCTTTTAGAATAAAATCCCCCTTCCATTCATGTTCGATAATATCTTGGTGACGTCAGATTATGTCAATCAAATACCAGCTACATTTGCTCTAATTCTTAGTATACACAGATTAAATGAACTCATTTAGAAACCTAACCTCATCTTTGCGTAATGCAGTTAAACAAGTGAACATGCGGGTGATGGCTTGTGTTGGCATGGTTGTGTCGATGAAAATAAAAACCCGCTGCTCAGAGGTATAGACGTGTTCTGAAGTACAGGGAATGACTGTGTTGTATTTAGTATAAATCCTGTGACGTCACTATATGTTTCTCTTAAAGTACTAAGGCCACATGTCGCTTATTGACAGGTGCTGGGTGAAGATTAATTCAGTTTATGTGTTTGTTGTTTTAATGTGAGGGTATCCCCCCAAAAAAGTTAATGTGTAGTTCACTTTATCTTATATTAATACATATCTGGTAGAAGAAAATACATTGTTTTGATTATGAGTCAAATATTTGTTGGCTTCTAGTCTGAACGTTGCATAGTGACTATCTCGATGATTAGATGTTTAGTTTTGTTAAGCAAATATTTTCTTGAGTGTATAGAGTTTTGAATATCATGACAAGTTTTTGCATGAAATTTTTTCAAAGAGAGAGAGAGAGAGAGAGAGAGAGAGAGAGAGAGAGAGAGTGGTAGGATATGGGGGAGTGGAGAGATACGCAGAAAGGGAACGATTTATAAAATGGGGCAGTGAGAGATGAAGAAAGAGAGAAAGGGAAAGACGTATCATTTGTAACAATTCAAACTGACCTTCTGGTGAAATACACAAAATCAAGCACTTCAATTTTCAGATCATTTATTCGTATCATCTCATATATTCCAACAATATAATGATGGTTTATATACTATATACATGTACGATACAAATAAATTTATTCAAGATTTCTAATCATTATTATAATGATTACATCCCAAATATGATTCAATAAAATGCAAATCTAATGCAGCATATTGCTTATAATTTTCTTCATATAATACAGAATAAAGAATACAACAATCACATGCAACTCTCTTCGGATCATCACACCGGAAAGTTGATGCTGTACAGTTAAACCGTTCCACAAAGCCCTTTATTAATACTTAATGAGCACTTCAAACTACAAAAGCAACACCACAAACTTCTGAATTGTTTGCTTACGTGGTGCCTTCTCTAGTTAAGACATTGACCAATCACAGCTCTCCATCTGATGATGTCATCTCTTGTTACTGGTAATGTGCTGGTACATTATACTACAGTTTCCAGTCAACAGTTAATAGACCCATGTATTTTGCATGCTTTCCCTCCTGTGGCACTTTTTTTTCTCCCTTTTTCTAATTTTTTTCAATCAGTTTCCGATTTTCTATTAGTTTAGATTATAGCAAAAAAATCAAAGTAACATATCAGCGAAGGTTTGACGAAAATCAGTCAAAGGATAAGAGAGTTATGACTTTTGACATGTGTATTTGTTCAGAGTTAATACACACGATTCCCATTGAGCAACAGTTTATTTGAATACAAAGGATTAAGCTGTAGTACAAGAAGATGCCTGCAAATAGTCACATGTGATTAATATATAATATATAATATAATATATAATATATATCATATTCATATATAATATAATATATCATCAAATGTTGTAAATAACACTCGATTAGTATCAATCACAGCCATTCATACCCCTTTCCTCAGAAATTTTTGGACCAGCACTCACAGCCTAAAACAAGATTATTTGGGGGTACATAGCCACTGCACATGTGTATAGTGTGTGTCACACTATTGATAAATATAGGTTGAATATTGATCGTAGCTTGTTGCTCGTGAGCGTTGCCATTGTGTGTCCACTGGAAATTTTGCATTGTAACTAAAAGATGCAGCCAGAGCATGCAATGTGTGTATGGTACAATTATTTCCTTCAGAGACAGATAAACTACTTTTAGTGAAATCTTTCTCACACAACATTTCTCCAAGAATTTCCACAAATGTGATCTTGAGCGGCAGCTAAACAATTCAATTACTGATTGCACATATCAACCGCATACAAAAATAAATTCAAGTGCTTAAAACAAGCTGACTTTGGTACGATTTTAGGAACCGAGTATACCTGGTTCCCAAAGTAAATGGGTTAAAATAACAGTCCAAAGATTTGTCAAAGTATTTACCTACATGTATAAATACAAGGGCCCTTATTAACCATAATTTGTATCAATGTGTAAGATAAAACAGTATTATTATAAACATTGTACATGTATTTACCCAAGTGCAACAGCACTGCAAACATTTGCCTAACTCTACACAATGTTTCATAGCCTGGCTTTTGGATTCATTGGTGGACATTTATTTCTGCCTAACTCTATGCAAATCTCTATACCCACATTGTCAGAGCTGTAAATGTATATTTCTCCCCCTGGCATAAGTCTCACTGTCAATGAGAGTACCTTTACAACAAGTCACATCACTAACAGGAAAGAGGTTGAAGTTGTAAAAGATCTTGCTGATATACAGACAAACATCATACCTTCCACCATACAAGCAATGGCCAATGTCTAATATCATTAGGTCAATGATTATCTGTCTTAACAAAAAGGCATTTAAAGACAGGGTATAGCCCGCTTGCAGGACAAGAAGTGACATGAAAATGAAAGAAAGTACTGTTAAAGAACTTCCCTCCCAATGATAGAACTGGGGATAGACACTGAGTGGAATTATATCTATAGTCTAGATACCAAAGACTGCAATGAGCAATAACATACATCACGGCTTATCGCACTGCACAG
>CAVLGW020000109.1:0-48941 GCA_963669155.1 Arbacia lixula
TCGGGTCCCAATGCGTGAGAAATATGGGTGTCATGCGTGAAATCATGAGACGGACCCTTAATGTGCGAGTAAAAGTATGATGGGGGGGCCATTCTCGCCGCACTTACGATTTGAGACGAAAACAAATACGTATTTCGATATACTCTTACACTAAATCACTCTTACTTTCATGCTTTATATTTTCAAAATCATATTACAGAGAAATTTTGAGTAAACATCTACGAATAATTGTATTTTCAGTGCAAAACTGTGAGACTGTCAATATTTGTCGACGATAAAGTTGTGGCCCTTAAACGCCGCACCGTTTACGTGTATTGTCAATGGGCTTTACCTAATCGATTATGTGTTCGATTTTATGGTGACTTGGTGATTTTAATAAAAAAGAAAAAAAAAGAAATTCGTAGTTTGCTTGTTCATGTGATTTACGTTTGAAGTGGACTATTGATAGAAGAATTCTATTTTCTTTAAGGCTACCCTAGATGTTAAATGGAACGTGGTCCGAAAAAAGAGACTGCCATAATACGAGAGTCTTCATTTCGATCGCATTTTCTCGGAGCGCGCATGATGTAGTGCCGAAGGCAAGCGCATCACGATCAAACTGATTTCTCCGTTCGGCTACCGAAGCGATCGTGGAGCGGGTGCGCGCCAGGAATTTCGGAGAAAACGGACTTTCTGGTCGGCAAATAATTTTGACATTTACCGAATAATGTGATTTTTTGTAGCTTAAAATTCAAAAGACGATAATTTGATGAAACTTGCATTTTTTGACTCGTAATTGCGTAGCTTGACAGAAACTGTTGTGCCGACGGAGATTCTATAGTCTCACGCGTGATACGCTTACCATTTCGTTCTAATACGCATTTTTGCTAGTGCGTCGATTAAGGGCCCCGCGGTGAGAATGGGCCACTAGCCATACATTCCCATTCACGCTGTACACAGTACGAATCCCATCCACTTTGTACACAACAGTTCAATCAATGGGCCGGATAACTTCACTGTACACACTATACTTTGGTATGGAGGGGAATTCTTACTCACTGTGTATTAAGCCACCATTCATTTTCAGCATGTAAGTGCTCCTGGAAATAAACTATGAGGCAGGGTTAAGGTTAAGGTTAGGGTTTGAATTGATCTCTTTCTTTCCTCTTTCCCCTGCATGATCTGTCAATCAAGCAAATATCTCTCTGTACCCTCTCTAGCATCTTTCTCCTGATGTATCAATCAATCAATCAATCAATCAATCAATCAATCAATCAATCGATTAGTCAGCTTTTTCACTCTCCCTCGCCCCCCCCCCCTTTCCTTCATTTCTTTCTCCTGATCTATCAATCTCATGTATGGGTCCAACCCATACACAGGAACAAAAACATATATGGCACAGGTTTATTCTTATATAATTTTAGCAATATTTCTCATGAATTGATCTCTTTCTTTCCTCTTTCTCCTACATGATTTAATCAACGAAATCTCTTTCTCTCCTCAGATCAGTATCCTTTCCTGCATCTTTCTCCTGATGTATCAATCAATCAATCAATCAATCAATCGATTAGTCAACTTTTTCACTCTCCCTCGCCCCCCCCCCTTTCGTTCATTTCTTTCTCCTGATCTATCAATCTAGTGTATGGGTCCGTCCAACCCATACACAGGACCAAAAACATATCTGGCACAGGTTTATTTTTATAAGATTTTAGCAATATTAGTCAATCTTATAATTTTATCCACCTAGGTTGTTTATTTTTGTCTTTACTTCTGCACATGTTTTATTTGAAGAAATTAATTTCTTAGACAAGTTCATTGATTGAGAGACTGCGGGTATGTAGGTAGTAGGATGTAAGAGCTGTCAATGCCCCCCCCCCCCCACCAAAGGAGGTGATGGGAAATAATGAAGAGCTGTTCATGCCCCCCCCCCCAACCAAAGGAGGTGATAGAAAATAATGAAGAGCTGTTCATGCCCCCGTCCTGTCCAAGAGAGGTGGTAGGATGTAAGGGCTGTCCATCCCCACCCCCACCCCCTCCCCTAGGTATGTAGGATGATGTAAAACCTGGTCATGCCCCCCCCTCCACCAACGTGGGTGGAAGGAGGTACGAGCTGTCCAGTCCTTTCCCCTTCTCCCCGCCCCCCCCCCCCAGCCCCAACCTCAAGATAGGTATAGTCAGTATCTCACATGGAGGTGGTAGAATATAATTAAGTCCTGTCCATGTCCACTCCTCCCCCCAAGGTATGTAGTTTGATGTTAAAGCTGTTAATGTCCCTCCCCCCACCCAAAGAATCCAATAGAATATAAGAGCTGTTCTTGCCCCCCCTCAGGTATGTAGTATTTAAGCTGGTCATCCCCCCTCCCCCCCCCCCCCCCCCCCACTGACGTAGGTGGATGGAGGTGAGAGCTATCCATGCCCTTCCCCCTCCCTCCACCCCCCCCCCCCCATGCCATTGCTAGGGTTACAAATGTATGGGCAAGCAAATTATGCTTTGCTTTGTGAAAATTGCTATTCACTTTCTACAGGGGATAAACACAGTAAAACGCTCATTCATTTGGTACCCAGTAGAAACCCCTTTCACTGTGCACACACAAGGAATTCCTTTCATTGTGCACATTCTGGGCCAGCTAACTTCACTCACTCTTTACACTTCTCTATGGTGGTGAATTCCTATTGACTTTGCACACAGTATACAAGCTTAGAGGCAGGGTTTGACCTTCAAGGGAATGGATGAGGAGTGGTTGTCTTGGGAACCAGCCTGAGCATTATGTAAGAGTGGTGGCAGTTTGGGTTTACAGACCTCTTTAAGTTTAGAGGAGTAGTTGGGAGTTTGGAAGCACATTCCCATGAACTTTGTGTAGTCCATGAAGTAGAATCTGCATTGTGAGACTACAATAAAGCATATACTGTAACTACTCTGGACAAGGCATAGCCATGGAGTAAGGAATAGTCTGCACTCAGGGGATGAAAAATGTTCTTAAAATGTTAATTTATTGTCTGCGATGGTAGACTAAGTAGAAGAAAAAAAGCAATGCTACTTATAACAGGGAACTCCCACCTCCCTGCTTAAAAGAACTATAATATGTCTGACAAGTGTACCCCTGTTAACATATATTTCTCTTACACTCACACTTACTCTTTTCTCTCCATCAGTCCATGCTCTATCTTTCCCTCCCTCTCATCTACCAATGAATTGATCTCTTTCTTTCCTCTTTCTCCTTCATGATTTAATCAACCAAATCTCTTTCTCTCCTCAGATCAGTATCCTTTCCTGCATCTTTCTCCTGATGTATCAATCAATCAATCAATCAATCAATCAATCAATCAATCGATTAGTCAGCTCTTTCACTCTCCCTCGCCCCCCGCCCCTTTCCTTCATTTCTTTCTCCTGATCTATCAATCTAGTGTATGGGTCCAACCCATACACAGGAACAAAAACATATATGGCACAGGTTTATTTTATATAATTTTAGCAATATTTCTTATGAATTGATCTCTTTCTTTCCTATTTCTCCTACATGATTTAATCAACGAAATCTCTTTCTCTCCTCAGATCAGTATCCTTTCCTGCATCTTTCTCCTGATGTATCAATCAATCAATCAATGAATCAATCGATTAGTCAACTTTTTCACTCTCCCTCGCCCCCCCCCCCCCCTTTCGTTCATTTCTTTCTCCTGATCTATCAATCTAGTGTATGGGTCCAACCCATACACAGGACCAAAAACATATCTGGCACAGGTTTATCTTTATAAGATTTTAGCAATATTAGTCAATCTTATTATTTTATCCACCTTGGTTGTTTATTTTTGTCTTTACTTCTGCACATGTTTTATTTGAAGAAATTAATTTCTTAGACAAGTTCACTGATTGAGAGACTGCGGGTATGTAGGTAGTAGGATGTAAGAGCTGTCAATGCCCCCCCCCCCCCCCCCCACCAAAGGAGGTGATGGGAAATAATGAAGAGCTGTTCATGCCTCCCCCCCAACCAAAGGAGGTGATAGGAAATAATGAAGAGCTGTTCATGCCCCCGTCCTGTCCAAGAGGGGTGGTAGGATGTAAGAGCTGTCCATCCCCACCCCCACCCCCTCCCCTAGGTATGTAGGATGATGTAAAACCTGGTCATGCCCCCCCCCCCTCCACCAACGTGGGTGGAAGGAGGTACGAGCTGTCCAGTCCTTTCCCCTTCTCCCCGCCCCCCCCCCCCAGCCCCAACCTCAAGATAGGTATAGTCAGTATCTCACATGGAGGTGGTAGAATATAATTAAGTCCTGTCCATGTCCACTCCTCCCCCAAGGTATGTAGTTTGATGTTAAAGCTGTTAATGTCCCCCCCCCCCACCCAAAGAATCCAATAGAATATAAGAGCTGTTCTTGCCCCCCCCCTCAGGTATGTAGTATTTAAGCTGGTCATCCCCCCTCCCCCCCCCCCCCACTGACGTAGGTGGATGGAGGTGAGAGCTATCCATGCCCTTCCCCCTCCCTCCACCCCCCCCCCCCATGCCATTGCTAGGGTTACAAATGTATGGGCAAGCAAATTATGCTTTGCTTTGTGAAAATTGCTATTCACTTTCTACAGGGGATAAACACAGTAAAACGCTCATTCATTTGGTACCCAGTAGAAACCCCTTTCACTGTGCACACACAAGGAATTCCTTTCATTGTGCACATTCTGGGCCAGCTAACTTCACTCACTCTTTACACTTCTCTATGGTGGTGAATTCCTATTGACTTTGCACACAGTATACAAGCTTAGAGGCAGGGTTTGACCTTCAAGGGAATGGATGAGGAGTGGTTGTCTTGGGAACCAGCCTGAGCATTATGTAAGAGTGGTGGCAGTCTGGGTTTACAGACCTCTTTAAGTTTAGAGGAGTAGTTGGGAGTTTGGAAGCACATTCCCATGAACTTTGTGTAGTCCATGAAGTAGAATCTGCATTATGAGACTACAATAAAGCATATACTGTAACTACTCTGGACAAGGCATAGCCATGGAGTAAGGAATAGTCTGCACTCAGGGGATGAAAAATGTTCTTAAAATGTTAATTTATTGTCTGCGATGGTAGACTAAGTAGAAGAAAAAAGCAATGCTACTTATAACAGGGAACTCCCACCTCCCTGCTTAAAAGAACTATAATATGTCTGACAAGTGTACCCCTGTTAACATATATTTCTCTTACACTCACACTTACTCTTTTCTCTCCATCAGTCCATGCTCTATCTTTCCCTCCCTCTCATCTACCAATGAATTGATCTCTTTCTTTCCTCTTTCTCCTTCATGATTTAATCAACCAAATCTCTTTCTCTCCTCAGATCAGTATATTTTCCTGCATCTTTCTCCTGATGTATCAATCAATCAATCAATCAATCGATTAGTCAACTTTTTCACTCTCCCTTGCCCCCCCCCCCCCTTTCCTTCATTTCTTTCCCCTGATCTATCAATCTAGTGTATGGCTCCAACCCATACACAGGACCAAAAACATATCTGGCACAGGTTTATTCTTATATAATTTTAGCAATATTTATCTATAGGAAATCTTCTTCCTACCATGTTTATCCACTTCTTCCTTTCCTTCTGCACATGTACTATTATGAGAGATTAATTTCAAAGACAAATAAATTAATTGACTCTTTGATTATTTTATTGTTGTGCATGGTCAATAAACAATAAATGAAATAACACTACATCATCTGGATCCAAGGAGGTCCATGATCACTTATTGCAATGGTCGCATTTTGTGCTTTGTCGGATGGGTTCGACTCCCATGATGTTCCAAATGTCAATTCAGAACTTTCATTGGTGGCGACAGCATGAATAGAGACCAAAGCTTTATGTGCACAATGTTCATTGCATCATCAACACACAGTTGCATTATATTGCATAATTTATGGTAATGAAATATAATTTTTAATAAAAATGGTAGTTTGTTTCATTATCATAACTTGAAATTGGCTTTATCACAACTGGGTGTATACATCATTCCATTTACACAGTATGCATGTGCGTGTCCTTCGAATCTTTCTTCATCTGATGTCTATTGTATTTTCTTTATACGCCCCTTTTTTTTCCTGCCCTATGATAATCTGTAGTGAATTTGTATATTCTTGATTTTGAGAAAAGTAATCATTTTTTATATTTCTCTCCCCCCCCCCCAACAGGAATAGGGGATACATCAGACCATGATGCCACTAAATTCTTGGCCTTACAATTGGCCTTGCAGACCTACAGAAACAGTTAAGGACCTGAGTGGTAGGAGCAATGTGCTTTTTTTTTAATGTGACTGCGTATTTTATAAATGATCGTGTGTAAACATAGAAACAGATTGGAAATTAAATAGCTTTTAATCTAATATATAACATTTCCTTTACTCGCACCACTTTTTTTTCCCTACAATGTACAATCTATAATTCATTACAAAGCACCAAATTCTTAAAAGCCCACACAGTGACACAACTGAGCTCTTGTGGCGCGATATTGTTAATAGAGGGTGATGTGTTTGGTGGTGGTTCTATATCAGGCCCAACCTCAAGATAGGTAAAACTTCTATAGTCGGTATCTCACATGCGAGCGATAGTAGCGGCAATGTTTCATATAGGCATGTTTACACAAAATAAGCGGTATGTGCACATGTGTGTAAGCATTGTTTAAACTTTGTGTAGCTTCGGTCAAGTTTGTGAAGTTTGATCGAATTACCAGTCTGACAAGCGCACAATGATGTGTGACTGATGTGTACAGGTCAACAGGCCTTTCGCAAAGCCTGTACGCACCTCTACTCCCCATTGGTACTGACGATTGTGCACTTTCAATACTTCCTTCTCCCTTTCCTTTGTAGAGTCCACCTGTTTCCACAGAGGACCTCGATCTCATCCAACAACTCGCCTCTTTGACAGTTCCTGGAAGCTCATCGCCTTTTGAAATGCAGCTCCTTGGACCTCGGACCCATTACCAGATAAAGCCAGCTCCTCGACAGTTGATTCTGTGGCTACTGGATTAGAATCCCTGGTTAGAAACAAAAAGATATTGGAACAACAATTGCATATCTTGCTATTTGTTGAGTTCTACAAAAAACTGCTTAGATTCTAAGATGAAGTTAACAACAGTCTTTAAATAACTGATGGAGCTACCTTGTGGACATGAATGTAATATTTAAGGATATGTCATTAATCACAAGTAAATAGTCTCAACTTATGCTGTTGCCACCAATGAATGTTCTCATTTGATATTTGGAACATCATGGGAATCGAACCCATCCAACAAAGCACAAAATGTGACCATTGCAATACATGATTAAGACCAAACATGATACCTTCCTTGTATACAGATGCAATCAAAATAATGAACGTGCATATAAATGAGATTCCTTTTTTATTGGTCATGTACAATAAACATGCAGTCATCTTAAGAATAATTATAAGTGTATGTATCCTGAATCATTTCAACATAATAATAAATTTGCAATGAGGGGGAGAGAAAAGCAGAACAGCATTAGCAAGGGTTTGATTGATGGATATGGAAAAAGATTGAGTGAGGTACGAAAGATTGATTTATAAATAAAAAGAAAGAGAGAGAAAATGAGGGAAGGAAAGAGTTTGAGAAGAATTTGATAGATCAGGAAAAATGAAAGAGTGAGGGTAAAATATTGCTTGCTTGATTGATTGATTGATTGATTGATTGATAGATACACAAGAAAAAAACAAAGAGAAAGCAAAAAAGGGAATGAAGTAAAAGAGGTTGATTGATTGATTGATATATCAGAAGGAAAGAGTGAGGGTGATAGATTGGTTGACTGATAGATAGAAGAAAGAGAAAGATAGAAACGGAAGGACAGAAAGAAAATAGATTTATGCACACTATTAAGTTTGTGCGCGCAGACAGAAATGCTATTGAAACTGTGTAGGCTAAAAGATAAGGTGCAGATTGGTGAATTACTGCTACATAGTAGTACTCAGATCAGCATGCATACTGCATTGCAACAAGGCTAGCTGCATGTGATCATGTACATGTGTGCAGGTTCATACCTTTTGCACTAGCTACGTAATACATGTAATGTACACATGTTCATACTTCTTGCACTATGCAATATATGTAATACATGTACACATGTTAATAATACTTCTAGCACTAGCTATAATACATGTAATTCTACCAGTTCGAGTTCAGCTCCGGTCTCAAGTACTAGCAATAGTACTCAGATCAGCATATCGCACTACAACATAGCTAGCACTGAATGTAGGCAGGTACATGTACGCGTGTTCATACTTCTTGCACTAGCTAGCAAGGATAGATAAACGGTTAATCAGTCAAATCAGATACCGTAATTACATGCTGGGCTGACACGTATACTAACAGAGTTAAGATTAATAGATTAGAAAAAAGACAGAATTTTATTCACAGGTAGTTATACATGTGACAATTTTAAATCATTTGACAACTAACAGAAAATGACATTTCCAAATTGAACAATGGCGCAAGTGCCTACGGACTTTAACCCACACTTGATAATTGTGTGGCCAGTCTCGGCGGCCAGTATATCATGGGGATGTCTGTAGTTCTAACAAGCCGACAATTGTAAACAAAGTTACCAACATAAACACATACAATTTCTGTATCAAAATCCTAGCTTGTAGTGTACACCATTTGTTATTGTAACCTGTCTTACATCATAATTGTATGGCTTTTGAAACCTTCTGGATCTGGATGTTGTACAGTGCAGGACCTTTAGGTATAATGCACCGGATAAGGAGAGGGCGCGGATGAGTTTAGTCGAAACATAGGTGGCTTTCTTCAATCTTGGCTTTAACCACCTCTGGTGATGTACTCTTCACAACTTCGTTTGGGAGTTGATTCCAGGCCAGTGTCGTATTCACAAAAAATGAGTTTCTTAATTGCCTTTAAGAGCGAACATGAACAAAAAAGAACTCTTCATCTACATATTTGGGCTTTTACATTTCCCTGGATTTGGATTGGATTGTTGAATTACTAGTAGTACTCAGATCAGCATATATTGCATTGCAACATGGCTAGCTGCATGTGCACTGCCACTAGCTATGTAAACAATACATGATGTATGCAGGTTCATACTTCTTGCCCTAGCTACGTAATACCTGTTATTCTACATATGCTACGTAATACCTATAATTCTACATGCTACGTAATACGTGTAATTCTACATGCTGCGTAATACATGTAATTCTACATGCTGCGTAATACATGTAATTCTACATGCTACGTAATACATGTATGCATGTTGATACCTCTTTCACTAGCTACGTAAACCGTTTACGCAAGTTCATACTTCTGTCACTGTCTACGTACATGCATGCAGGTACACATGTTCATATACTTCATGCACTACCTACGTTGTACAGACTACGTAATAGGCCTACATGTATGCATGTTAATACTTCTTGCATCAGCTACGTAATAAGTATGTAATTCTACATGCTACGTTCTACGCATGTTCATACTAGCTATGTAATACATGTAATTCTACATGCTATTTAATACATGTAATACATTATCCCTGGGACTGCTCACTGCGTGAACGGGCTGGTCTCAGCATAAAGTAGACCGAAAAATCATTCTCTATAGGACGTTGGATCCGCTGAGATTGCATGCCATCTATGTCCAAAAATGTCATTTTGATTAAACTCGAATGAGACGGTTATTCCTGTCTAAGACTAAGTATAAAGTAGCACTAGCTACATGTACGTAAAAACTAAAAGGAGAAGAATGCTGCGTAATACATGTAATTCTACATGCTGCGTAATACATGTAATTCTACATGCTGCGTAATACATGTAATTCTACATGCTGCGTAATACATGTAATTCTACATGCTGCGTAATACATGTAATTCTACATGCTGCGTAATACATGTAATTCTACATGCTACGTAATACGTGTAATTCTACATGCTGCGTAATACATGTAATTCTACATGCTGCGTAATACATGTAATTCTACATGCTGCGTAATACATGTAATTCTACATGCTGCGTAATACATGTAATTCTACATGCTACGTAATACGTGTAATTCTACATGCTACGTAATACGTGTAATTCTACATGCTGCGTAATACATGTAATTCTACATGCTGCGTAATACATGTAATTCTACATGCTGCGTAATACATGTAATTCTACATGCTACGTAATACGTGTAATTCTACATGCTACGTAATACGTGTAATTCTACATGCTGCGTAATACATGTAATTCTACATGCTGCGTAATACATGTAATTCTACATGCTACGTTATACATGTACGCATGTTGATACCTCTTTCACTAGCTACGTAAACCGTTTACGCAAGTTCATACTTCTGTCACTGTCTACGTACATGCATGCAGGTACACATGTTCATATACTTCATGCACTACCTACGTTGTACAGACTACGTAATAGGCCTACATGTATGCATGTTAATACTTCTTGCATCAGCTACGTAATAAGTATGTAATTCTACATGCTACGTTCTACGCATGTTCATACTAGCTATGTAATACATGTAATTCTACATGCTATTTAATACATGTAATACAGTCATTATCCCTGGGACTGCTCACTGCGTGAACGGGCTGGTCTCAGCATAAAGTAGACCGAAAAATCATTCTCTATAGGACGTTGGATCCGCTGAGATTGCATGCCATCTATGTCCAAAAATGTCATTTTGATTAAACTCGAATGAGACGGTTATTCCTGTCTAAGACTAAGTATAAAGTAGCACTAGCTACATGTACGTAAAAACTAATAGGAGAAGAATGCTGCGTAATACATGTAATTCTACATGCTGCGTAATACATGTAATTCTACATGCTGCGTAATACATGTAATTCTACATGCTACGTAATACGTGTAATTCTACATGCTACGTAATACGTGTAATTCTACATGCTGCGTAATACATGTAATTCTACATGCTGCGTAATACATGTAATTCTACATGCTGCGTAATACATGTAATTCTACATGCTACGTAATACCTATAATTCTACATGCTACGTAATACGTGTAATTCTACATGCTGCGTAATACATGTAATTCTACATGCTGCGTAATACATGTAATTCTACATGCTACGTTATACATGTACGCATGTTGATACCTCTTTCACTAGCTACGTAAACCGTTTACGCAAGTTCATACTTCTGTCACTGTCTACGTACATGCCCTTACAAAAATGTCCTGTGGTACTTTCTGTGGTACTACATAATACCACAGAAAATACCACAGGATGAAAAGTTACCACACATATTTCTGTGGTACTACAGATGTGTAGCCTGTGGTACTCCTGTGGTACGAAAAATACCACAAGAAATACCACAGAGAAACATATACCACAGCAATACCACACAACAGTGCTGTGGTTTTCAATACGGTATAGTGTAATACCACATAAAATACCACAGGGATGAAAAGGCCTACACAAATGTATGTGGTAATGCACAGGAAATACCACGGAGAAACATTATATCACAATTACACATCAGTGCTGTGGTTTTTACACGGTACATACCATAGTAATGAAAATGAATTCCTACACAATAGTATGCAGAGATGTCGCCTGTGGTACCCATGTTGTATGGAAACCACAGGAAATACCACAGAGAAACATTGTACAACACCGAGATCACACAGCAGTGCTGTGGTTTCTTATGGTGCAGTGTAATACCACAGAAAATACCACAGGGATGAAAATGCCTACACAGATGTATGTGGTAATGCAGAGGTTCGCCTGTGGTATCCATGTGGTACAGAAAATACCATAGCAAATACCGCAGAGAAAAATTATGTTTTTTTTTCTATAATATTAATTGCTCTAAATTGTGTCTTCCAGGCCTTCTGTTGAATCACATAGTTCTTGAAACTGATCAAAATACATATTTGAGGCAAAACAAACTCATAAAAATATATTTAAAAAACAAAATACAATAGAAAATAACAAACAATAAAATATAAAATATTGATTTGTAATTTCAAAGATATTTTTTTACATGATATTGTTTATTATGCTACTTGGCTTATTCGCCAAAAGTTTGACCTTCATGCCATCCTTTTTTAATTAAATATTAATACAGTCGTAAAATGTGCATATAATATTTGCCTGAAAATTAGGATGAACACAAATCTGAATACTTCCCCCCCCCCCAAAAAAAAAAAAAAAAAAAAAAAAAATATATATATATATATATATATATATATTTATATATACAGCCGCGCTCTAAACATGTTCCTTTATCTCCGTGCAAAATGTTGTACTGTCATCTTTTAATAAAAGAAAAACAACTATGATAAATTCCTTTAGTCTGAATAAAAGACTACGAGATCACTGGCTATCAGCACCACAGATCAGTGTTCAGCACACACAATGCAGAACACTACAGCTATATACGCGCACACACAAAGTACTGTACTGTACATGACTTGTGTACTGCACTCACTGTACTGCAAGCTAAGCAAGCTAGCTGCGGCAGCGGTATCATTTGAGCGGGAAAATACGTTGGATTTTGTGCGCTAGCTCGGCAACTACGGCAAACAAACTTATGCCTGGGATTCAAGACAAACCTTTTGGCTTTGGACATCATGTTATACATGGGCAATCAATCCAAGGTAAGTCCTAGATTTAATGGTATTCACTAGCATTTCTATTATAACTTTGAAGACGTGTACAAATATCCCAACACTACAGTCAGTGTGTATTTCCTGTGAATGTATTGTATCCCCATGTACATGTATTGGTGTTCATAGAATTCATGCTGCTCGACATCGATGCACTAAACTGTGAACTCTTCCTAACCCTTACTCTATAAGGGAAGCCTAGGCCTTACTTGTGAGTTTAAATTATACAAAAAGGGTGATATCAATACATGAATTGTGATGATGCAATCCACAGTCATTGAGAAAGGATTCTCGTCATGTAAATTCAGGCCAAGCCAGGGCAGCACACTGTAGTGTATAGTCTAGACCGAAAAATCAGTCTCTCGACTCTCGACTGTAGGACGTTGGATCCGCTGAGATTGCATCTGGCTCCTCTGAACGCCCTATCTATGTCCAAAATGTAATTTCGATTAAAGAATGCCCCGAGTGAGACGGTTATTCCTGTCTAAGCACACTGGCACTTTGCCGTGATCGTGATTGGGGGGGGGGGGGGGGGGGGGGGGGGAGAAAATACAGTTTGCTGGTCAGACTCGGTCGAAATATTTGAAGTGGAAGTGGTTGAATTGTATTCCCTTTGACATGTTTTAGGCTACCCTAAATGTTTCATGGACTTGGTCTGAAAAAAAGGTGATTGCCATGTGAAGTTGTACATGTTTGCATTTCTCACAGCATTGCTCATGATGTAAATGTAGGCATGCACACTGCGACCAAAGTGACATTTACTTAGTCAGTGACTAATGCAGTCACTGAGCGGGTGAAAAAATTAGGAGAAAACAGACTTTCTGGTTGGCATATATGCCAAAATATTTGACATTTATTAAATAACAAGATTTGTTATACATGTACCCTTAACATTTCAAAAGACGATAGGCCTAATGAAACTTTTTTTTTTACAAACAACATTGAGAAGCTTGACCAAAACTGTTGTGCCACCAGTGATCCCATGCATATACACTTCCATTGCGTTCTATGCATTTTTGCCAGTGCGTGCCGTGGACTAGGAGACCACGGTGAGATTCTGAGAATAGGCCACTACCTGTACAGCTAGTCTGATCAATGGCGATGGCATCTTGCCGTAATATTATGGCAAATAGGCTCATCGTAATGGGGCCTTGAGGCAAGATGCCGTCGGTCTAGACTGGGGGCGTGTTTATCAACTCTTTTTTGGGTAGAATTAAGGTTTCCAAATGTGCTTAAATTTTTTGAAACGTGTTTAACCCTAATACTCCTGGGGTATTTCAAAGCTTGTTATGACCGTGGGGCGGGGGGGGGGAGGCATTATGGCCCCCCCCCCCCCCCTGAGATCTCAGCCATGGGTCGCCCGATTGCCTCAAAATTTTGCACAAGGGTAAAGAATTATGTAATGTACAAATTTGTATAGCTAAATTCGCGAAAGATAGCGAAAGTCCTTTTATTTTTTTTTCGACTAATTAATTTATGGTAATTTATGCGAGAAATCATAAATTTTGGTATTTCTCACTAAATAAAGCCTCAGGAATAGCAATTTTTGCTACAAATGTCTTTCATATCTCCCTCATCAATTCTTAAAAGAAAAAGATAGGTTTGGGTAATTATTTCTTATGTATTTTATTGTTTTTCAATTTTCTTATGTATTTCTTTATTTTTCGTCAAGCGTCTTCTGCTATTTGACAAAATTACAACCACATTTCATTTTATATTGCTCAAAAATATTTGAAACAATGATAACACTTATCAGAAAAGTATTTACATAAATTGGAAAAGCTCCTGATTTTATCCATAGGGTTATACACAGTCATATAGAGAAATAGCGAAATATCAGTGACATGTGTTCGGTAAACGTAATCTGACACCCGCACGGTAGGTCCGATCGCCATAAATTTGGTATAAAAATGTGCGAGAAGGATTAGAGAAAAAAGTCAAGAAATTTCGTTTTGAAATATTGAGGCGTTAAGAAGAAGCGACAAAACTTCGACAGGGGGGGGGCACTATGGCCCCCCCCCCCCCCCCCCCCCCGGGAGAATTAGGGTTAAACGGGTTGATAAACGCAAAGGTGTTTTGATTAGGGGGTTTGGAAAGCTGTTTTGAAACACGCAAATTTGTACGATCCTAAACGCGTTTAAAGAAGCGAGATAAACGCAAAGCTGTTTTAAAATGCGTTTAAACCACATGTTTTCGGTGACAAGGCCGGTTTTCGACTTGGGCAATCGAGTTGATAAACGCACCCTTTTTTTAACGCATTTGGAAACACGTTTGGAAACGCGTTCGTAAAGGCCTTTGGAGTTGATAAACGCACCATTTTTTTAAACGCGTTTAGAAATGCGTTTGGAAACCCGTTCGTAAAGGCCTTTGGAAACGCGTTTAAATTTCTGAAGTTGATAAACATGGCCAAGATGAAAGACAAGTTTGTAACTTGTTTCAAAAGACAAGGTATTCTCCCTGTGTATATTGCATGATAATACATTCTTAGTTGTGACTTGAGAAGTACTGAAGCATTGATTTCATTATTTTTGTTAAATCACAAATTGATTTCCTTTTTTTCTCTTCAGATTTGTATGTGGAGCTAAAAGAAAAAGAGGGAGGATAGCCACCACCAAGATGAAAGATCTATAGCTGTGAAGGAGACCTTATTTTCTGTCCATGTCCTGGGAGAAGACAGGTTTGTTAAAATAATTTTTAATTCACGTTTCCATAGTCACTGCTGTGTAGTATACAAATGATGCGTAGTTGTGAGTGCGTTGGGGCTGTGCAGCGCACGGTAGGAGGATGTTTACCGTGCGCTAAAACTGTGCATGCACGTTAAGGTCGGAATTTAAAGGTTATTACACTTAGGTCTACCAGTACCATGAAGATTTTGATGTATCTCCAATATTACAAGAGTTTACACTACGAAGAAGTCAAATGGCTGCTTCCACGGATGGCTAATCTAAACACCAACAGCAACAGACTTGCAGAAAAACACTAGTTTCTGTGATGCGACACTCCAACATGAACGGTGTAACACTTGGGCCTAGAAGCCCTACATTTTGATGTGAACATATTTACAGTTTATGTAGACTCGACATGCCATCATAACTTTTTGAAGTGTTTCCATTGGTTAATGCCTCAATATCTTGGTACGAGAGAAGCTGGAATTTTGGATCGTCCGTGATGGCAGCCATTTTTCCCCATGTCAAAAACACGCTCAATGACAATGACAATGACAATTTATTGATTCCACGTCACCTTGTTAGGTATTGGGGATGATCAAGCGCAAAGACATGGTGCTTGCTTGCGCGCATACACGGCGCGCTGGATCAATCGGCCCATCGCTCTAACAACCTAGCTTGCATAGAGTTTGTACACAAACGGGAAATGCTGCGCGGAAATTGCACAGTGATGCACAGCTGGAATAATTAGTAAAATTAATGCATAATCACGTGACTCGTATGCGGGTTTCCTATTGGTCGCATTCTTCAACCTGTCTTATGAAAGCTAATATTCAATAAAGCTTTTGAATTGGAGTACTTACAGCTCGCATTCATTTTGAGAGAATGTCTTGAAAATGTAGGTGCATTGGTTTGAGTTATGGCAATTCAAATTGATTAAAACTACATGAAGTTGAAAATCATCAGCACAAAAAGTATGCATGGGCACATGACGTGGCAGTAATTGATTTTAGTCATGTTCATGGTCAATTCAAGTTTTGCCAATGACAGTATACATGCTTATTTTATTGCTAATTACAATCATTTATATCTAAAGATAATTTGGCACTCATGTTATAGATACATCAGATTCAGGGGACATTTTTGCGAGATTCAGTTGGAATATATTTTAGTGCTCAACATGTATACTTGATTATAAGAATGCGGGTTTATATTTTTATTACATACCGGTATACTGTAAAAGGGTGAAACAAGTGAAATAAAACTACTTAGAGCATGACTACTGTACATTGTAGGAAGAATGGAATACATACATTTAAATAGAATCACATTACGTAACAAATCAATAGTAATTGCTCTTGAGTTCATGACTACCAAGCATGTAAATTCTTCATTTGTTTTCCCTTCCATCGACCAGCACTGTCTCCTCCACCAGCAATCACTCAAAGCATATCTACACAACCAGACACCTCCAGCTCTTCACCTACCCAGCCAGCCTCTTCACCCATCAAGTCAACCTCGCCGACATGGACACCACCACGCTACAACCTACGCCGACGACCACACCGAGCCTCCCACCCCTGCCCACCTAGACAATCCCGCCCCATCCGCCAGTCTTCACGCACAGAGGGACGCCATTGTTCATCCTCCTCCACCACCGCAACACGCAAACCAGAGACTCCTGCTTCCACTCCTTAGCCTACGCAAGCCTCCCACGTCTGCATACCAACCGACCACCGATTCCCGCCAACCCACACACAGAGCGCCACCTGCCGAGACCAATGGCCCGCGATTTCCTCCCACGTCTGAACTCGCGCCATAAGTACCGTCACTCAACTAGCAAACTCTCACTCCTGAAGATGGACAGTCGATCTGCCCGAAACGTCGAGTCCACCTCTGCCCATCATTCTCGCCTTTCCAATTCACCTCCAATTTCTATCCACTTTTCTCCTCTCAGTTCTTTCAGGAGTTCACACATGGTGTACAGTAAACCTCTTTTGTGATATACAGTGTGCTTTTTTATTATTATATTTCCAGCAATGTGATGTTCCACTTTTACCAAGTGGTTTATTTTTGATGAGTGAGCAAAAATGTACATGTGCTGCATTGTGCACATAATGGTACTTGAAATTGGAACCGTTCGTACCGAGAAAATTGGTCTTGTTCTCACAAAATCTGTGCTCTTTTTAACAGGAGGAGACTGTATTTCAGACATACAGTTTAGTTGTTTGTCAACATATACAGTGTGCAGTTCCAGTAATGCCAGTAATGTGATATTCCACTTTTATGAAGTGGTTTATTTTTGGTCGCAATACAGTCTTCTATTAATGTAAAGGGAGCACATAAATCTGTCGCATCTTCAGATTGATTTAGAAATGAAATATGTAAATACTGATAAAAAAACCAAGGCCTGAGTCGAATCGATTATTAAGCTGGTGTTCTATCAAAATCGTCGAACTCCAATTTCGATTTGATGAATTCGATGCATCAACGAAATTACCAAATTGACTAGAAAACACAAAATCTTTTGAAAGTCCTGATATACACAATTTATCTTCATATTTTCAAAATGTTAATTTGCTTACTTGGTTCCTACTCTCTTTTGTGAGTTTTGCAGGTAACACATCAAGAGAACGAACTGGTCGCTCGATGATCAAGCAGCTACTACACTGTACATACTTGTCTTCGATTCGTTCAACGCCACAATTAATGAACAATTGTCCATAGACTGTGTACAACGGATAGCATCGTGTGTTGTGAAAATCCGAAAATAAAAACAGCACAGTGGCGATCGTGCGTAAGACTGTGTACAACGCGGATAGCATGATGTGATAGAGCGTCTCCGCACAAGCGGGGCGGAGACCGCTGATTGGTGCATCGCGTAGAACACGTCATGACCACGTGCATGCGGAAGTATCGATATCGATAACGATATCCGGTCACGTCCAAAACCCGGAAGCCCATTGACTTTGTGCATGTTGGAATAGACTCTACAGAAGTCTTGCACTGTGCATGCTTACTATATTTTCATTCATAAATTGGCTCTTGGCAGTGGCTGGATGACGTCATATATAGCAAAATATATACGACTGCTACCGTCCGCTATCCGTTGTACACAATTTGTCAATGTGCTTCGATGCATCGATGTTCGATCGGCGCAAAGCCTTCTAACACCGATTTCTGAAAAAATCGATATGACTCAGGCTTCAAAAAAACTGTACATAAACTTGGACATAGTGTTTCCTTTGACTTTGGTGAATAAATTTTGAAATTACGTATATCATCAATTGTTACATGTAAACCTGGGAAAATGGGCAATTTGTCAGTGTATTTGGATGATATATAGATACATGCACATGCTAAAAGTTCTCTTTTTTGCTCTTATTAAGCTCATGGAGGTATATAGTTTTCTTAATGTAAAGTGACAGAATTATTATTGCAATGTGTTTTTTCTTGTGTATATTGTCACATATTGACTGCCAGGTTTTCGAAGTCCAGTCTTGCTATTCGGGTGCATTAACTGTAATAATTGTACCTGCCTAGTTTCTTAAGTGTTTGCCCCAATGAAGTTTAAACGTAAGTATTCAGTGAATTACTTTTATAGTACATGTATCACAGCTTTCTGATACAGTGTATATCCATGATATCAGTTAAGACATTTATCATATTTGTTTTTCTTCTATTAAAAGATAACAGAACAAGTTCGATAACCAATGTAGTACATGTATTGATATGTGGTATTATGATGTGCTTTGGTAAAGCAGTGCGATACTCCAGAGGAGTACCATACAGCAAAACCACACATCAGTACCACACAGAAGTGCTACAACAATACCACACAGGAGTGCCACAACAATACCGCACAGGAGTGCCACAGCAATGCCGCACAGGAGTACCACAGCAATACTGCTCAGGAGTATCACAAGAATACCACACAGAAGTATCACACAGCAATATCACACATGAGTACCACAGAAATAGATATGTGGTATTTCTGCGTGGTACTGCTATGTGGTATTTCTGTGTGGTACTTCTATGTGGTATTTCTCTGTGGTACTGCTATGTGGTATTTCTGTGTGGTACTGCTATGTGGTATTTCTGTGTGGTACTGCTATGTGGTATTTCTGTGTGGTACTGCTGTGTGGTATTTCTGTGTGGTACTGCTATGTGGTATTTCTGTGTGGTACTGCATGCTATGTGGTATTTCTGTGTGGTACTGCTATGTGGTATTTCTGTGTGGTACTGCTGTGTGGTATTTCTGTGTGGTACTGCTATGTGGTATTTCTGTGTGGTACTGCTATGTGGTATTTCTGTGTGGTACTGCTGTGTGGTATTTCTGTGTGGTACTGCTATGTGGTATGTCTGTGTGGTACTGCTATGTGGTATTTCTGTGTGGTACATGTACTGCATGTGGTATTCCTGTGGTAGTGATGTGTGGTACTCATGTGGTACTCCCGTGTGGTACTTGTGTGTGGTACTCCTGTGTGGTATTTCCTGTGGTACTGCTGTAAGGTCCTGTGGTATTTGTCCCAAAAAACCACACAAAACCACAGGACTATCCTGTGGTACTTTCCTGTGGTATTTCCTGTGGTACTGATGTGTGGTATTACCACAGAAGTACCACAGGAATTTTTTGTAAGGGTGCATGCAGGTACACATGTTCATATACTTCATGCACTACCTACGTTGTACAGACTACGTAATAGGCCTACATGTATGCATGTTAATACTTCTTGCATCAGCTACGTAATAAGTATGTAATTCTACATGCTACGTTCTACGCATGTTCATACTAGCTATGTAATACATGTAATTCTACATGCTATTTAATACATGTAATACAGTCATTATCCCTGGGACTGCTCACTGCGTGAACGGGCTGGTCTCAGCATAAAGTAGACCGAAAAATCATTCTCTATAGGACGTTGGATCCGCTGAGATTGCATGCCATCTATGTCCAAAAATGTCATTTTGATTAAACTCGAATGAGACGGTTATTCCTGTCTAAGACTAAGTATAAAGTAGCACTAGCTACATGTACGTAAAAACTAATAGGAGAAGAACTTTTTTTGGACTTCTCTGATCTGCCTTGCCCTTGATCTCGATCCACTTTTTGCTTCCGGATCACAACACTACACAATTCCAGGTCATAATTGTACAGCGCAAAGGCTATTTGCCAATGAAAATACAAAAAGAAGAATTTAAGGGGAGTTCTAAACTATGATGAGTCATGGACAATGGCATACCCAACAACAATGAACTGATTTTGAGCTTATTTTGTTATTTTTGACTTCGTAGACATCTCCTAGCTCATGTGTCTGAAATTTTGTTTCCTATATTGTACATTCCTAATCCTATCGATCTTATACATGGCATTTCAATGCTCACAATAGAGGAGCTCACAAAAGAAAAGGGGGGCATTGAATTCTACAAGTCATTTCTAATAATGAACAATGACAACAACAACACAGTCACAGACCCATGTACTCACCCTTCTCCTCGTCACCACGCAATAACAATGTACCGTAGGCAGGCCAGGGGGAGTATAAAGAATACCTTGATTTAAGCTTTCAAATCAGCTTTCCTTTTTATGAAACCATGTCTTCCTTTCTCCTGGTAACATTCCACTATTCCTACATCGTATATATTTCCAACTATCAAGGAAATTGATAATTTTATCGTAAAACAACTGCAAACGGCGCGCCGATCCACTCGCCCGCACCCTCAGCCTCGCACGTCTTCAGTTCAGGCCGAGTCCAACTCAGTCCAAGCAATGCAAAGTGAAGTAGCTATTTAATTAAGCCAACGCAAAGCTAAGGCTACTACAAGATGCTATTTCTAATTAATACGAGGGTTGGATGGATGACAGTAAATGTGATTGTTGTTCATCTTACCTCTTATTTGATATTTCGTACATTGGGGTACAGCTAGAACTGAAATGTAACGTCACAAGATCTAAGGCAGCTTGCTTTGTACGTTGTCATGGAGATAATTGGAGATCGAGAAGCAGACGACACTGAGCAAGGAGCAAATGCTTACAATCTCTGAAGCCTGGTAAATTATTTGATGAGCGACGAGAAATATGACTAACTGAAATTGTAAATCAATATCACTGATGAGTCAAGTTGATCTGCAGGTCATGTGCACAATTTATTTGAAAATGAAAAAGGATTATCTATTTGCCGTTTGACCGTTTTTTTGGAAAACCGCATTACTTGGGCGCATGAATCGCCCTATTTGTTATTATTTGAAGCGCCATCTATGTTGAAAATATGCCAATGCCGAGCTCAGGATGAAAAATGGATTTGTTTTGTCGCATTTTAAGAACAAAATTCATAAATTTATGTCAATCCAATGCCAGAAAAGTGTTAATTGATTATGACTCGATTGGAGTGGGGGTTATTTAGCTCCTGGTGAAGATCCAACCTAGAGTTAACATAAATTTTCCTACACCTACTGTTTGTGTACAAACATATGTAAATTCGGTCAGTAAGAGGTATAAATTAGTAATTTTTGACTACTAATATTTAATATTTCTAATGAACAAATGAGACCCAAAAGCATGAGAACATGTTAGAATATACTTACATGTTACAATTAAAAAAGTCCGGTCATCCAGCCATGATTATTATGGAAAATATGAGAGGTGAAAATATGGCCCAAATTGTGATTTTGGCCATTTTGGCCTTTTTCGACTATAAACATTGGTTATGGAAATTAGCAATAACTAATTAACTACTTTATTATATCTTTTAATTTTTACAGGACATCTTACTGATGAAATGCTTAACATAATGCAATTTTTCCCGAAATTTTTAGTGCCCTAGTTTTACTTTTAGGTTTTATGCGAGAAAAAAGTAGATAAGTGGTAATTGCATATTAAAGGTTTACTCCATTTTTTGGGGAAATTGATTTTCTTAACCCTGGAGGTGTTAATTAAGCTCTAAAACCAATAAAAGCTGGTGATTAGCCGCCGCAATCGATATCTAATCAAATCCTCAACTTAAGAAGTGATTTAGAAGTGCCTGAACCAGCAAAGGTACCCATGGGTCACTTTTTTTCATAAATGGTCATTTTTACACTCTTTACCATGAATTAATGAAAAATACCGTCCGATTTTTAGAAAGAGCATGACAATTGCTTGTACTTGCAAAAAAAAATATTAAAATTTGACCTTTCAAAAAATATATAATCAACTTGGTTGTGAAAATTTCCTGGGTTTACTTCATGTACCCCAAATCGGCCATTTGGGTACCCCAAATGCGTTGTAGGGGTTAAGAAATTCGCCAAAAAAAGGAAATACATAAGATCGGCCAAATATACACATATTGATATAGACCAACTATCTGGTAATCCATCTGAAAAGAAAGAATTCTAAAATCAGTTAAAGTATCTGAACAGAAGGCATTTGAAAAAAATTTGTCAAATCCCACAACCCTAATTAGGGTTAGGGTTAGGGTTAGGGTTAGGGTTAGGGTTAGGGTTAGGGTTAGGGTTAGGGTTAGGGTTAGGGTTAGGGTTAGGGTTAGGGTTAGGGTTAGGGTTAGGGTTAGGGTTAGGGTTAGGGTTAGGGTTAGGGTTAGGGTTAGGGTTAGGGTTAGGGTTAGGGTTAGGGTTAGGGTTAGGGTTAGGGTTAGGGTTAGGGTTAGGGTTAGGGTTAGGGTTAGGGTTAGGGTTAGGGTTAGGGTTAGGGTTAGGGTTAGGGTTAGGGTTAGGGTTAGGGTTAGGGTTAGGGTTAGGGTTAGGGTTAGGGTTAGGGTTAGGGTTAGGGTTAGGGTTAGGGTTAGGGTTAGGGTTAGGGTTAGGGTTAGGGTTAGGGTTAGGGTTAGGGTTAGGGTTAGGGTTAGGGTTAGGGTTAGGGTTAGGGTTAGGGTTAGGGTTAGGGTTAGGGTTAGGGTTAGGGTTAGGGTTAGGGTTAGGGTTAGGGTTAGGGTTAGGGTTAGGGTTAGGGTTAGGGTTAGGGTTAGGGTTAGGGTTAGGGTTAGGGTTAGGGTTAGGGTTAGGGTTAGGGTTAGGGTTAGGGTTAGGGTTAGGGTTAGGGTTAGGGTTAGGGTTAGGGTTAGGGTTAGGGTTAGGGTTAGGGTTAGGGTTAGGGTTAGGGTTAGGGTTAGGGTTAGGGTTAGGGTTAGGGTTAGGGTTAGGGTTAGGGTTAGGGTTAGGGTTAGGGTTAGGGTTAGGGTTAGGGTTAGGGTTAGGGTTAGGGTTAGGGTTAGGGTTAGGGTTAGGGTTAGGGTTAGGGTTAGGGTTAGGGTTAGGGTTAGGGTTATCATCCCGTACCTTTGGACACCCGAGAATTGACCAAGTCTCCCCGAAATTTGACGCGGTTCCCCCAAATTGTACCTTGGTACCCGAAATTTGACGTGACTCCCTGAAATTTGACTCTTGGTACCCGAGATTTTACCTCGGGTACCTCGAAATTAACTTCGGGTACCTCGAAATTAACTTTGAGTACCTGAAATTTAACTTTGGGTACCTCAAATCAACCCTGTGTACCTCAAATTTGACGTTTGGGTACCTCAATTGCTTAGGTGATGTTTGACATGTTTTTTCTTTGCAATTAAACCTCATATAGTACAGTGAATGGGTAGGATGTCATCAATGGCTATATTTTTATCACCTTAGAGACATTCATGAAATGTTATAATTTTTTCTGAAAATTAAGCGACTTTCAAAGTGTGATGTTTTTATTTGTGAATTTTTGAACATTTTTGGTCATCTTCGAACTTTTTTGCCTCTCTTTGACAACATTTTTCTTTCAATTTATAATATCCTACACCTCAGGATTCAGGAATTGAGGTCTGAATTTATCTTTCTACGGATTTCTTAATTGCCAGCTCGACATTATTTTTTAAAGTAAAAATATCTGCAATTTTGTAAAGTTATGACAGAATTCTATTTAAAATGTTTTGGACTCTCGCACGGACTGATTGACCTTAGGTACCCGAGACCGTTAAGTTGCAACAACTGGAACTACTTCCATATGATTTGTGAATAACTTGTTATTAAGCCAAAGCTTTATCCGGCTGTGTGACGAAATCATCTTTTTTCTTGGTAATTGGAAATAATTGGCGAATACAAAGAAGGCTAGTTCAACTGAAGGCTTTCAAGATAAGGGAGACCATGTTTTATACAAAGGAAAGCTGTTTATGACGCTGAAATTAAGGTGTTCTTTTCATCAATCCTTTGGAATACTTCCTGCCCGCCAGACCTGGCGTGGCGAACGGTGAGTACATGTCTAAGTGGTACACCCACCCCATCATGTTTGCATGTTGCTCATTAGACATTTAGAATGACCCACATTCTTTTTCGTGTATAGGTAAAATAGAAATGTATAATGTAGGAACCAAAATTTCAGATGAAGGGAGAGTCTACAAAATGAAACAAATAAGCTCAAAAGTGGTTAATTTCAGCACTTATTCACTGTGCATTTGGTATGGGAGACAATTTAGAATGCCCCCCCTTAAATTCTCACCGTTGTTTTTTTATTGGAAAAAAGCCACTGCGATATGTTCGGTGTAGTTGAGAATGATCATTGAACGTGTCGTCATGGTTCAATTGTCCGAACAATTTCGTTTGTAACAGTTGACGTCACAGTACGTACTGCATGTACTCTATCCATTTGCCACTTAGTATTGTATCAAATTTAGAATGCCCCCTTTTAATTTCTCACTGTTGCTTTTTTATCGGCAAATAGCCGCTGCGATATGTTGGGTGTAGTTGAGAATAATCATTGAACGTGTCGTTACGGTTCAATTGTCCGAACAATTTTGTTTGTAACAGTTGACGTCACAGTACGTACATAGACTGCATGTACTATGCATTTGCCACTTAGTATTGTATCAAATTTAGAATGCCCCCTTTTAATTTCTCACTGTTGCTTTTTTATCGGCAAATAGCCGCTGCGATATGTTGGGTGTAGTTGAGAATAATCATTGAACGTGTCGTTACGGTTCAATTGTCCGAACAATTTTGTTTGTAACAGTTGACGTCACAGTACGTACATAGACTGCATGTACTATGCATTTGCCACTTAGTATTGTATCAAATTTAGAATGCCCCCTTTTAATTTCTCACTGTTGCTTTTTTATCGGCAAATAGCCGCTGCGATATGTTCGGTGTAGTTGAGAATGATCATTGAACGTGTCGTCATGGTTCAATTGTCCGAACAATTTCGTTTGTAACAGTTGACGTCACAGTGCGTACATATAGACTGCATGTTCTCTATGCATTTGCCACTAAGTATTGTATCAAATTTAGAATGCCCCCTTTTAATTTCTCACTGTTGCTTTTTTATCGGCAAATAGCCGCTGCGATATGTTGGGTGTAGTTGAGAATAATCATTGAACGTGTCGTTACGGTTGAAATGTCTGAACAATTTCGTTTTAACAGTTGACGTCACAGTACGTACATAGACTGCATGTACTCTATGCATTTGCCACTTAGTATTGTATCAAATTTAGAATGCCCCCTTTTAATTTCTCACTGTTGCTTTTTTATCGGCAAATAGCCGCTGCGATATGTTGGGTGTAGTTGAGAATAATCATTGAACGTGTCGTTACGGTTGAAATGTCCTAACAATTTCGTTTGTAACAGTTGATGTTACAGTACGTACATATAGACTGCATGTACTCTATGCATTTGCCACTTAGTACTGTACCAAATTTAGAATATCCCCTGCTTTTTTATTGGCAAATAGCCGCTGCGATATACGGTGTAGTTGAGAATAATCATTGAACGTGTCCTTACGCATGATTCAATGAACCAAATCTCTCTCTCTCCTCAGATCAGTATCCTTATGTATCAATCAATCAATCAATCTATCTATCAATCATTCAATCAAATTAGTAAATTCTTTCACTCCTCCATGCCACACCTCCCCCCCTCTCCTTCATTTCTTTCTCCTGATCTATCAATCTAAAGTATGGGTCCAACCCATACACGGGAACAAAAACATATCTAGCACAGGTTTATTCTTATATATTATAATTTTAGCAATATTAGGAAATCTTCTTCCCACCGTGTTTATCTACTTTCTCTAGCTATCCTTCTGCACGTGTACTATCATGAGAGATTAATTTCATAGAGAAATAAATTGATTGGCTCTGTGATTATTTTATTGTTGTGCATGGTCAATAAACAATAAATGAAATAACACTACATCATCTGGATCCAAGGAGGTCCATGATCACTTATTGCAATGGTCGCATTTTGTGCTTTGTCGGATGGGTTCGATTCCCATGATGTTCCAAATGTCAATTCAGAACTTTCATTGGTGGCGACAGCATGAATAGAGACCAAAGCTTTATGTGCACAATGTTCATTGCATCATCAACACACAGTTGCATTATATTGCATAACTTATGGTAATGAAATATAATTTTGAATGAAAATTATAGTTTGTTTCATTATCATAACTTGAAGTTGGCTTTGTCACAACTAGGGGTATACATCATTCTATTTACACAGTATGTGCGAGTCCTTCGAATCTTTCTTTATCTGATGTCATTGTATTTTCGTTATTCGCCCCTTTTTTTCCTGCCCTATGATAATCTGTAGTGAATTTGTATATTCTGGATTTTGAGAAAAGTAGTCATTTTTTTTGTATCTCTCTCTCCCCCAACAGGGAATAGGGGATACATCAGACCACGATGCCACTAGAATCTTGGCCTTACTACACAAAAAGTTTACGACCTGAGTGGTAGTAGCAATGTGCTTTTTTTTTTAATGTGACTGTGTATTTTATAAATGATCGTTCGTAAACATAGAAACAGATGGGAATTAAAAAGCTCTTCATCTGATATATTACATTTCCTTTATTCGTACTACTTTTCTTCCCTACAATGTACAATCTATAATTAATATTTACAAAGTACCAAATTATTTAAGGCCCACACAGTGACACAACTGAGCTCTTGTGGCGCGACATTGTTTATAGAGTTCGGTGGTGGTTCTATATCAGCCCCAACCTCAAGATAGGTAAAACTTCTATAGTCGGTATGTCACATGGAGGTGGTAGAATATAATTATGTCCTGTCCATGCCCCCCCCCAACCCAAGGTATGTAGTTGGATGTTATAAGGCCGTTAATGTCTCCCCCCCCCCTCCCACCAAGGTAGGTAATAGAATATAAGAGCTGTTCTCGCCCCCCCTTATAGGTATGTAGTATTTAAGCTGGTCATCACCCCACCCCCCCCCCCCGCCCCACAGAGGTAGATGAAAGGAGGTAAGAGCTGTCGATGCCCTTCCCCCTCCCCCACATCCCCTCCCCCTAGCTGCCCCAACCTCAAGATAGGTACGACTTCTATAGTCGGTATCTCACATGGAGGTGGTAGAATATAATTATGTCTCCCCCTCCCCCCCTCAAGGTAGATAATAGAATGTAAGAACTGTTCTTGCCCCCTTAGTTATGTAGTATTTAAGCTGGTCATCCCCCCCACCCCAGGTAGGTGGAAGGAGGTAAGAGCTGTCCATGCCCTTCTCCCCCCCCCCCCCCCCCCACCCCAGCAGTGCTAGGGTTACACTTCTGAATTCGTACACATGCAGTACAACTCTCGTTCATTTTGTAAACAGAATTTTCGAACATTTTTGCCTCTCTTTGACAACATTTTTCTTTCAATTTCTAATATGCTACGCCTCAGGATTCAGGAATTGAGGTCTGAATTTATCTTTCTACGGATTTCTGAATTGCCGGCTCGATATTATTTTTCAAAGTAAAAATATCTGCAATTTTGTAAAGTTATGACAGAATTCTATTCAAAATGTTTCGGACTCTCGCACGCGCACGGACTGATTGACCCCAGGCCACCCGAGACCGTGCGTGAAGTTGCAACAACTGGATACTTCCATATGTTTTGTGTATAGCCAAAAGCTTTATCCGGCTGTATGACGAAATCATCCTTTTTCTTGGTAATTGGAAATAATTGGCGAATTCATAGAAGACAAGTTCAGCTGAAGGCTTCCGAGATAAGAAAGACAAGGTTTTATACAAAGGAAAGCAGATTATGACGCTGAAATTAAGGTATTCTTTTCATCAATCCTTCTTTGGCATGTTTGGAATACTTCCAGCCCGCCAGACCTGGCGTGGCGTGGCGAACGGTGAGTACATGTCTAAGTGGTACACCCACCCCATCATGTTTGCATGTTGCTCAATTAGAAGTGACATTTAGAATGACCCACATTATTTTTTGATCTTTTCTATTATTCACATTGACATGTCGTGTATAGGTAAAATAGAAATGTACAATGTAGGAACCAAAATTTCAGATGAAGGGAGAGTCTACAAAATGAAACAAATAAGCTCAAAAGTGGTTAATTTCAGCGCTTATTCACTGTGCATTTGGTATGGGAGACAATTTAGAATGCCCCCCCCCCTTAAATTCTCACCGTTGTTTTTTTATTGGCAAATAGCCACTGCGATATGTTTGGTGTAGTTGAAAATGATCATTGAACGTGTCGTCAACTTTCAAATTGTTGAATTGTCGGAAGAATGTCGTTTGTTGCAGTTGACGTCACGGTAAGTACATAATGCCTGTAGGAATGTGCCACTCAGTTGTACCAAATTTAGAATGCCCTGTCTCAAAGTTGTTATTTTATCGGCAAATAGCAACTGCAATATGTTTGGTGCAGTTGAGAATAATGATTGAATGTGTCTGTCAACTTTTCAAATGTTTACATGTAATTGTCTGAAGAATCTCATTTGTTTCTACTCTAGCAGTTGACGTCATATGTGACCGGTACACTGCAGTTCTTGAGATGTTCATCTGCTATTGTACCAAAAGAAGAAAGGCCCCTCAATTTCTCACTCTTAGGTTTTGATTGGCAAATAGCCACTGCGATATCAGTATCATTGTATTGGCTTGAAATATGAATGCGTGGCTATGTGTATGTATTATGTACAAATTAGCGTCAAACATGTACAAGCCAATACAATTATGCATAAAGTACATGTATGCATGATAACGGCCTGGAGAAGGGTGAGTACATGCATAAATATACCCATACGTTGAATTGTCTGAAGAATCTCATTTGCAGCAGTTGACGTCACAAATTACACTGAATGTGTGCCACTCAGCTTTGTAGACAATTTAGAATGCCCCCCACCTTAATTTCTCACTGTTGTTTTTTTATCGGCAAATAGCCACTGCGATATGTTCGATGTAGTTGAGAATAATCATTGGAGGTGTCAATCAACTTTTCAAATGTTAAATTGTCTGAAGAATCTCATTTGCAGCAGTTGACGTCATAAGTTACCAGTACACTGCAGTCCCTGAGATGTGCATCTGGTATTGTACACAATGTAGAATGACTCCTCTTAATTTCTCACTCTTAGGTTGTTATTGGTAAATAGCCACTGCGGTATACTGTATAAGCTGTTATTTTCGCGTACATATATTTTCGCGAATGGCGGCTTCTGCCACATATTCGCGTGTTGTTAAATTCGCGTTCACGTACAGTAGTAGTGAGTACATGTGTGTGAGGCATGCGCTGTATGCTGCTGCATTTGTTCGCCATGCGTGTTAGTACTGTACTTGTATAATCTCGTAATGTTGCAAGTTGATATGAGAATATTTTCGCGCGTTGTTAAATTCGCGTTTGCTCGTTCATTCGCGAAATTCGCGAAAATAAAACCCTCGCGAAAATAACAGCTTATACAGTAATCGGTATAATATTATTGGCTTGAAACATGAATACGTGGCTATGTGTATGGATATAATACAAATTAGCAATATATACTATACAGCCAATACAGTTATGCCTAGTCTTGTGTATGTATGAGAATGGTGAGTACATGCATGAGTGATACACCCGTATCATATTTGCATGTTGGCACTACTCATTAGAAATGAGATATAGAATGACCCACATTATTTATTGATCTTCTCTATTGTTCACATTGAAATGTCATGTAAAGGTAGAATAGGAATGTACAATATAGGAAACAAAAATTTCAGATGAAGAAGTCTAGAGAATTGAACAAATAAGCTGAAAATTGGTTAATTTCAGTGCTTATTCGCTGTGCATTTGGTATTGTACACAATTTAGAAAGATCCCCCTTTATTTTATATTTTTAGATTTTTATTAGCCTTTGCTCTGCTTTTTTGTCTCTAGCAGTTGATGTCATGAATTACACTCTACCTGTGCATGAATGATCCCCCCCCCGTGATTTCTCACTGTTATTTTTTTATTAATTGCCACTGCGAAATGTTAGGCATCATCATATCGGTTTGGAACATGAATATGTGGCTCTGTGTATGCATCAGAGATGCCAAGTTCAACAAAATTGTATACGTGAGATTTTCATGACTCAGCGCATGTGTCACGTGATGGGTTTCATCACAATATCGACGCAGATGGTATACATGTATGTATACGATTCATGGCCATACGTATAAAACCATGCGATTCTCGCGGGTGATTCATTGTATCACATGTACGTACAAAGTACAAGTCATGTTGCACTGTTTGCTGACTGCACTCTCGACTCTCAATGCGTGTGCCAGGCCTGTAGATGGCTCATGCGAAGGCAGCCAGTGGAAGTGTATAGCAAATCATGCTACTTTTTTTTTTTCTGTCGGGTCCCAATGCGTTAGAAATATGGATGTCATGTGTGAGATCATGAGACAGACCCTTAATGTGCGAGTAAAAGTACATTCCTGTTTACGCTGTACACAGTACGAATCCCATCCACTTTAGGGGAATTCTTATTCACTGTGTACACAGTGTATTAAGCCACCATTCATTTTCAGCATGTAAGTGCTCCTGGAAATAAACTATGAGGCAGGGTTAAGGTTAAGGTTAGGGTTTGAATTGACCTCTTTCTTTCCTCTTTCTCCTGCATGATCTGTCAATCAACTAAATATCTTTCTGTACCCTCTCTAGCATCTTTCTCCTGATGTATCAATCAATCAATCAATCAATCAATTTTTTCCCTCCTGCACCCCTCCATTTTCTCCTGATCTATCAATCTAGTGTATGGGTGCAAAATATACACAGGAACAAATACATATCTGGCACAGGTTTATTCTTATATAATTTTGGCAATATTAGGAAATCTTTTAATTTTATCCACCTTAAATTTGTTTTTGTCTTTACTTGTTCTATTTGTTCTACTTGAAGAAATTAATTTCTTTGACAAATTCATTGATTGAGGGCATGCGGGTATGTAGGTGGTGGTATGTAAGAGCTGTGCATGCCCCCCCCCCCCATTTTTTCTGTACACAGTAAAGCGTCCATTCACTTTGTTCATAGGATATGGCCCATTCACTCTGTGCACAGTGTGAATACCATCCACTTTGCACATGGGCCTGATAACGTACTTCACTCTGTACACTTCTGTATGGTGGTGAATTCCTATTCTCTGTGTGCCCTGTGCACAGTGTACTAACTATGAGGCAGGGCTAATCCCTTTGACCTCAGTCTACTGGATGTGGAGTGGTTGTCTTGGGAACCAGCCTGATCATTATGTAAGAGTGGTGGCAGTCTGGGTTTACAGACCTCTTTAAGTTTAGAGGAGTAGTTGGGAGTTTGGAAGCACATTCCCATGAACTTTTTGTAGTCCATGAAGTAGAATCTGCATTATGAGACTACAATAAAGCATATACTCTAACTACTCTGGACAAGGCATAGCCATGGAGTAAGGAATAGTCTTCACTCAGGGGATGAAAAATGTCCTTAAAATGTTAATTTATTGTCTGCGATGGTAGACTAAGTAGAAGAAAAGAAGAGATGCTACTTATAACAGGGAACTCCCACCTCCCTGCTTAAAAGAACTATAATATGTCTGACAAGTGTACCCCTGTTAACATATATTTCTCTTACACTCACTCCTTACTCTTTTCTCTCCATCAGTCCATGCTCTATCTTTCCCTCCCTCTCATATACCAATGAATTGATCTCTTTCTTTCCTCTTTCTCCTTCATGATTTAATCAACCAAATCTCTTTCTCTCCTCAGATCAGTATCCTTTCCTGCATCTTTCTCCTGATGTATCAATCAATCAATCAATCAATCAATCAATCAATCAATCAATCGATTAGTCAACTTTTTCACTCTCCCTCGCCCCCCCCCTTTCCTTCATTTCTTTCTCCTGATCTATCAATCTAGTGTATGGGTCCAACCCATACACAGGACCAAAAACATATCTGGCACAGGTTTATTCTTATATAATTTTAGCAATATTTATTATGAATTGATCTCTTTCTTTCCTCTTTCTCCTACATGATTTAATCAACCAAATCTCTTTCCCTCAGATCAGTATCCTTTCCTGCATCTTTCTCCTGATGTATCAATCAATCAATCAATCAATCGATTAGTCAACTTTTTCACTCTCCCTTGCCCCCCCCCCTTTCCTTCATTTCTTTCTCCTGATCTATCAATCTAGTGTATGGGTCCAACCCATACACAGGACCAAAAACATATCTGGCACAGGTTTATTCTTATATAATTTTAGCAATATTTCTTATGAATTGATCTCTTTCTTTCCTCTTTCTCCTACATGATTTAATCAACCAAATCTCTTTCTTTCCTCAGATCAGTATCCTTTCCTGCATCTTTCTCCTGATGTATCAATCAATCAATCTATCAATCAATCGATTAGTCAACTTTTTCACTCTCCCTGCCCCCCCCCCCTTTCCTTCATTTCTTTCTCCTGATCTATCAATCTAGTGTATGGGTCCAACCCATACACAGGACCAAAAACATATCTGGCACAGGTTTATTCTTATATAATTTTAGCAATATTTATTATGAATTGATCTCTTTCTTTCCTCTTTCTCCTACATGATTTAATCAACCAAATCTCTTTCTTTTCTCAGATCAGTATCCTTTCCTGCATCTTTCTCCTGATGTATCAATCAATCAATCTATCAATCAATCGATTAGTCAACTTTTTCACTCTCCCTGCCCCCCCCCCCCATACACAGGAACAAAAACATATCTGGCACAGGTTTATTCTTATATAATTTTAGCAATATTTATTATGAATTGATCTCTTTCTTTCCTCTTTCTCCTACATGATTTAATCAACCAAATCTCTTTCCCTCAGATCAGTATCCTTTCCTGCATCTTTCTGCTGATGTATCAATCAATCAATCGATTAGTCAACTTTTTCACTCTCCCTCGCCCCCCCCCCCCCTTTCCTTCATTTCTTTCTCCTGATCTATCAATCTAGTGTATAGGTCCAACCCATACACAGGACCAAAAACATATTGGGCACAGGTTTATTCTTATAAGATTTTAGCAATATTAGTCAATCTTATAATTTTATCCACCTTGGTTGTTTATTTTTGTCTTTACTTCTGCACATGTTTTATTTGAAGAAATTAATTTCTTAGACAAGTTCATTGATTGAGAGACTCCGGGTATGTAGGTAGTAGGATGTAAGAGCTGTCAATGCCCCCCCCCCTCCCCCCCCCACCAAAGGAGGTGATGGGAAATAATGAAGAGCTGTTCATGCCCCCCCCCCCCCCCCCAACCAAAGGAGGTGATAGGAAATAATGAAGATCTGTTCATGCCCCCGTCCTCACCAAGAGAGGTGGTAGAATGTAAGAGCTGTCCATCCCCACCCCTTCCCCCTCCCCTAGGTATGTAGGATGATGTAAAACCTGGTCATGCCCCCCCCCCCCTCCACCAACGTGGGTGGAAATAGGTAAGAGCTGTCCATGCCCTCCCCCCCCCCTGATTCCTCCCCCCAGCCCCAACCTCAACATATGTATAGACGTATAGTCGGTATCTCACATGGAGGTGGTAGAATATAATTAAGTCCTGTCCATGTTCCCCCCCCCCTCACCCCAAGGTATGTAGTTTGATGTTAAAGCTGTTAATGTCCCCCCCCCCCCACCCAAAGAATCCAATAGAATATAAGAGCTGTTCTTGCCCCCCCCTCAGGTATGTAGTATTTAAGCTGGTCATCCCCCCTCCCCCCCCCCCCCCCCAACTGAGGTAGGTGGGGATAAACACAGTAAAACCCTCATTCATTTGGTACCCAGTAGAAACCCGTTTCACTGTGCACACACAAACAATTCCTTTCATTGTGTACATTCTGGGTCAGCTAACTTCACTCACTCTTTACACTTCTCTATGGTGGTGAATTCCTATTGACTTTGCACACAGTATACAAGCTTAGAGGCAGGGTTTGACCTTCAAGGGAATGGATGAGGAGTGGTTGTCTTGGGAACCAGCCTGAGCATTATGTAAGAGTGGTGGCAGTCTGGGTTTACAGACCTCTTTAAGTTTAGAGGAGTAGTTGGGAGTTTGGAAGCACATTCCCATGAACTTTGTGTAGTCCATGAAGTAGAATCTGCATTATGAGACTACAATAAAGCATATACTCTAACTACTCTGGACAAGGCATAGCCATGGAGTAAGGAATAGTCTTCACTCAGGGGATGAAAAATGTCCTTAAAATGTTAATTTATTGTCTGCGATGGTAGACTAAGTAGAAGAAAAGAAGGGATGCTACTTATAACAGGGAACTCCCACCTCCCTGCTGAAAAGAACTATAATATGTCTGACAAGTGTACCCCTGTTAACATATATTTCTCTTACACTCACTCCTTACTCTTTTCTCTCCATCAGTCCATGCTCTATCTTTCCCTCCCTCTCATCTACCAATGAATTGATCTCTTTCTTTCCACTTTCTCCTTCATGATTTAATCAACCAAATCTCTTTCTCTCCTCAGATCAGTGTCCTTTCCTGCATCTTTCTCCTGATGTATCAATCAATCAATCAATCAATCAATCAATCAATCAATCGATTAGTCAACTTTTTCACTCTCCCTCGCCCCCCCCCTTTCCTTCATTTCTTTCTCCTGATCTATCAATCTAGTGTATGGGTCCAACCCATACACAGGACCAAAAACATATCTGGCACAGGTTTATTCTTATATAATTTTAGCAATATTTATTATGAATTGATCTCATTCTTTCCTCTTTCTCCTACATGATTTAATCAACCAAATCTCTTTCTCTCCTCAGATCAGTATCCTTTCCGCATCTTTCTCCTGATGTATCAATCAATCAATCAATCAATCTATCCATCAATCGATTAGTCAACTTTTTCACTCTCCCTGCCTCCCCCCCCCCTTTCCTTCATTTCTTTCTCCTGATCTATCAATCTAGTGTATGGGTCCAACCCATACACAGGACCAAAAAAATATCTGGCACAGGTTTATTCTTATATAATTTTAGCAATATTTATTATGAATTGATCTCTTTCTTTCCTCTTTCTCCTACATGATTTAATCAACCAAATCTCTTTCTCTCCTCAGATCAGTATCCTTTCCTGCATCTTTCTCCTGATGTATCAATCAATCAATCAATCTATCAATCAATCGATTAGTCAACTTTTTCACTCTCCCTGCCCCCCCCCCCCTTTCCTTCATTTCTTTCTCCTGATCTATCAATCTAGTGTATGGGTACAAAATATACACAGGAAGAAATACATATCTGGCACAAGTTTATTCTTATATAATTTTAGCAATATTAGGAAATCTTTTAATTTTATCCACCTTAAATTTATTTTTGTCTTTACTTGTTCTATTTGTTCTATTTGAAGAAATTAATTTCTTTGACAAATTCATTGATTGAGGGCATGCGGGTATGTAGGTGGTGGTATGTAAGAGCTGTCCATGCTCCCCCCCCCCCCCCATTCATTCTGTACACAGTAAAGCATCCATTCACTTTATTCATAGGATATGGCCCATTCACTCTGTGCACAGTGTGAATTCCATCCACTTTGCACATGGGCCTGATAACATACTTCACTCTGTACACTTCTGTATGGTGGTGAATTCCTATTCACTGTGCACTGTGCACAGTGTACTAACTATGAGGCAGGGCTAATCCCTTTGACCTCAGTCTACTGGATGTGGAGTGGTTGTCTTGGGAACCAGCCTGATCATTATGTAAGAGTGGTGGCAGTCTGGGTTTACAGACCTCTTTAAGTTTAGAGGAGTAGTTGGGAGTTTGGAAGCACATTCCCATGAACTTTGTGTAGTCCATGAAGTAGAATCTGCATTATGAGACTACAATAAAGCATATATACTGCAACTACTTTGGACAAGGCATAGCCATGGAGTAAGGAATAGTCTTCACTCAGGGGATGAAAAATGTCCTCAAAATGTTAATTTATTGTCTGCGATGGTAGACTAAGTAGAAGAAAAGAAGTGATGCTACTTATAACAGGGAACTCCCACCTCCCTGCTGAAAAGAACTATAATATGTCTGACAAGTGTACCCCTGTTAACATATATTTCTCTTACACTCACTCCTTACTCATTTCTCTCCATCAGTCCATGCTCTATCTTTCCCTCCCTCTCATCTACCAATGAATTGATCTCTTTCTTTCCTCTTTCTCCTACATGATTTAATCAACCAAATATCTTTCTTTTCTCAGATCAGTATCCTTTCCTGCATCTTTCTCCTGATGTATCAATCAATCAATCTATCAATCAATCGATTAGTCAACTTTTTCACTCTCTCTCGCCCCCCCCCCTTTCCTTCATTTCTTTCTCCTGATCTATCAACCTAGTGTATGGGTCCAACCCATACACAGGACCAAAAACATATCTGGCACAGGTTTATTCTTATATAATTTTAGCAATATTTATTATGAATTGATCTCATTCTTTCCTCTTTCTCCTACATGATTTAATCAACCAAATCTCTTTCTCTCCTCAGATCAGTATCCTTTCCGCATCTTTCTCCTGATGTATCAATCAATCAATCAATCAATCTATCCATCAATCGATTAGTCAACTTTTTCACTCTCCCTGCCCCCCCCCCCTTTCCTTCATTTCTTTCTCCTGATCTATCAATCTAGTGTATGGGTCCAACCCATACACAGGACCAAAAACATATCTGGCACAGGTTTATTCTTATATAATTTTAGCAATATTTATTATGAATTGATCTCTTTCTTTCCTCTTTCTCCTACATGATTTAATCAACCAAATCTCTTTCTCTCCTCAGATCAGTATCCTTTCCGCATCTTTCTCCTGATGTATCAATCAATCAATCAATCTATCCATCAATCGATTAGTCAACTTTTTCACTCTCCCTGCCCCCCCCTTTCCTTCATTTCTTTCTCCTGATCTATCAATCTAGTGTATGGGTCCAACCCATACACAGGACCAAAAACATATCTGGCACAGGTTTATTCTTATATAATTTTAGCAATATTTCTTATGAATTGATCTCTTTCTTTCCTCTTTCTCCTACATGATTTAATCAACCAAATCTCTTTCTCTCCTCAGATCAGTATCCTTTCCTGCATCTTTCTTCTGATGTATCAATCAATCAATCAATCTATCAATCAATCGATTAGTCAACTTTTTCACTCTCCCTGCCCCCCCCCCCCTTTCCTTCATTTCTTTCTCCTGATCTATCAATCTAGTGTATGGGTACAAAATATACACAGGAAGAAATACATATCTGGCACAAGTTTATTCTTATATAATTTTAGCAATATTAGGAAATCTTTTAATTTTATCCACCTTAAATTTATTTTTGTCTTTACTTGTTCTATTTGTTCTATTTGAAGAAATTAATTTCTTTGACAAATTCATTGATTGAGGGCATGCGGGTATGTAGGTGGTGGTATGTAAGAGCTGTCTATGCCCCCCCCCCCCTATTCATTCTGTACACAGTAAAGCATCCATTCACTTTATTCATAGGATATGGCCCATTCACTCTGTGCACAGTGTGAATTCCATCCACTTTGCACATGGGCCTGATAACATACTTCACTCTGTACACTTCTGTATGGTGGTGAATTCCTATTCACTGTGCACTGTGCACAGTGTACTAACTATGAGGCAGGGCTAATCCCTTTGACCTCAGTCTACTGGATGTGGAGTGGTTGTCTTGGGAACCAGCCTGATCATTATGTAAGAGTGGTGGCAGTCTGGGTTTACAGACCTCTTTAAGTTTAGAGGAGTAGTTGGGAGTTTGGAAGCACATTCCCATGAACTTTGTGTAGTCCATGAAGTAGAATCTGCATTATGAGACTACAATAAAGCATATACTGCAACTACTTTGGACAAGGCATAGCCATGGAGTAAGGAATAGTCTTCACTCAGGGGATGAAAAATGTCCTCAAAATGTTAATTTATTGTCTGCGATGGTAGACTAAGTAGAAGAAAAGAAGGGATGCTACTTATAACAGGGAACTCCCACCTCCCTGCTGAAAAGAACTATAATATGACTGGCAAGTGTACCCCTGTTAACATATATTTCTCTTACACTCACTCCTTACTCATTTCTCTCCATCAGTCCATGCTCTATCTTTCCCTCCCTCTCATCTACCAATGAATTGATCTCTTTCTTTCCTCTTTCTCCAACATGATTTAATCAACCAAATATCTTTCTCTCCTCTGTTCAGTGTCCTTTTCTGCATCTTTCTCCTGATGTATCAATCAATCAATCGATTAGTCAACTTTTTCACTCTCTCTCGCCCCCCCCTTTCCTTCATTTCTTTCTCCTGATCTATCAACCTAGTGTATGGGTCCAACCCATACACAGGACCAAAACATATCTGGCACAGGTTTATTCTTATATAATTTTAGCAATATTTATTATGAATTGATCTCATTCTTTCCTCTTTCTCCTACATGATTTAATCAACCAAATCTCTTTCTCTCCTCAGATCAGTATCCTTTCCTGCATCTTTTTCCTGATGTATCAATCAATCAATCAATGTATCAATCAATCGATTAGTCAACTTTTTCACTCTCCCTGCCCCCCCCCTTTCCTTCATTTCTTTCTCCTGATCTATCAATCTAGTGTATTCGTCCAACCCATACACACGAACAAAAACATATCTGGCACAGGTTTATTCTTATATAATTTTAGCAATATTTATCAATAGGAAATCTTCTTCCTACCATGTTTATCTACTTTCTCCTTTCCTTCTGCACATGTACTATAATGAGAGATTAATTTAAAAGACAAATAAATTAATTGACTCTTTGATTATTTTATTGTTGTGCATGGTCAATGAACAATAAATGAAATAACACTACATCATCTGGATCCAAGGAGGTCCATGATCACTTATTGCAATGGTCGCATTTTGTGCTTTGTCGGATGGGTTCGACTCCCATGATGTTCCAAATGTCAATTCAGAACTTTCATTGGTGGCGACAGCATGAATAGAGACCAAAGCTTTATGTGCACAATGTTCATTGCATCATCAACACACAGTTGCATTATATTGCATAACTTATGGTAATGAAATATAATTTTGAATGAAAATTATAGTTTGTTTCATTATCATAACTTGAAGTTGGCTTTATCACAACTAGGGGTATACATCATTCTATTTACACAGTATGTGCGTGTCCCTCGAATCTTTCTTCATCTGATGTCTATTGTATTTTCTTTATACGCCCCTTTTTTTTCCTGACCTATGATAATCTGTAGTGAATTTGTATATTATTGATTTTGAGAAAAGTAATCATTTTTTATATTTCTCCCCCCCCCCCAACAGGAATAGGGGATACATCAGACCATGATGCCACTAAAATCTTGGCCTTACAATTGGCCTTGCAGACCTACAGAAACAGTTAAGGACCTGAGTGGTAGTAGCAATGTGCTTTTTTTTAATGTGACTGCGTATTTTATGAATGATCGTGTGTAAACATAGAAACAGATTGGAAATTAAATAGCTTTTCATCTAATATATAACATTTCCTTTACTCGCACCACTTTTTTTCCCTACAATGTACAATCTATAATTAATTTACAAAGCACCAAATTCTTAAAAGCCCACACAGTGACACAACTGAGCTCTTGTGGCGCGATATTGTTAATAGAGGGTGATGTGTTTGGTGGTGGTTCTATATCAGGCCCAACCTCAAGATAGGTAAAACTTCTATAGTCGGTATCTCACATGCGAGCGATAGTAGCGGCAATGTTTCATATAGGTATGTTTACACAAAATAAGCGGTATGTGCACATGTGTGTAAGCATTGTTTAAACTTTGTGTAGCTTCGGTCAAGTTTGTGAAGTTTGATCGAATTACCAGTCTGACAAGCGCACAATGTGTGTGACTGATGTGTACAGGTCAACAGGCCTTTCGCAAAGCCTGTACGCACCTCTACTCCCCATTGGTACTGACGATTGTGCACTTTCAATACTTCCTTCTCCCTTTCCTTTGTAGAGTCCACCTGTTTCCACAGAGGACCTCGATCTCATCCAACAACTCGCCTCTTTGACAGTTCCTGGAAACTCATCACCTTTTGAAATGCAGCTCCTTGGACCTCAGACCCATTACCAGATAAAGCCAGCTCCTCGACAGTTGATTCTGTGGCTACTGGATTAGAATCCCTGGTTAGAAACAAAAAGATATTGGAACAACAATTGCATATCTTGCTATTTGTTGAGTTCTACAAAAAAATGCTTAGATTCTAAGATGAAGTTAACAACAGTCTTTAAATAACTGATGGAGCTACCTTGTGGACATGAATGTTATATTTAAGGATATGTCATTAATCACAAGTAAATAGTCTCAACTTATGCTGTTGCCACCAATGAATGTTCTCATTTGATATTTGGAACATCATGGGAATCGAACCCATCCAACAAAGCACAAAATGTGACCATTGCAATACATGACCAAACATGATACCTTCCTTGTATACAGATGCAATCAAAATAATGAACGTGCATATAAATGAGATTCCTTTTTTATTGGTCATGTACAATAAACATGCAGTCATCTTAAGAATAACTATCAGTGTATGTCTCCTGAATCATTTCAACATAATAATAAATTTGCAATGAGGGGGAGAGAAAAGCAGAACAGCATTAGCAAGGGTTTGATTGATGGATATGGAAAAAGATTGAGTGAGGTACGAAAGATTGATTTATAGATAAAAAGAAAGAGAGAGAAAAAGAGGGAAGGAAAGAGTTTGAGAAGAATTTGATAGATCAGGAAAAATGAAAGAGTGAGGGTAAAATATTGCTTGCTTGCTTGCTTGCTTGCTTGATTGATTGATTGATTGATTGATAGATACACAAGAAAAAAACAACAAAGAAAAAGCAAAAAAGGGAATGAAGTAAAAGAGGTTGATTGATTGATTGATATATCAGAAGGAAAGAGTGAGGGTGATAGATTGGTTGACTGATAGATAGAAGAAAGAGAAAGATAGAAACGGAAGGACAGAAAGAAAATAGATTTATGCACACTATTAAGTTTGTGCGCGCATACAGAAATGCCATTGAAACTGTGTTGGCTAAAAGATAAGGTGCAGATTGGTGAATTACTGCTACATAGTAGTCCTCAGATCAGCATGCATACTGCATTGCAACACGGCTAGCTACATGTGCTCAGGTACATGTGTGCAGGTTCATACCTTTTGCACTAGCTACGTAATACATGTAATGTACACATGTTCATACTTCTTGCACTATGCAATATATGTAATACATGTACACATGTTAATAATACTTCTAGCACTAGCTATAATACATGTAATTCTACCAGTTCGAGTTCAGCTCCGGTCTCAAGTACTAGCAATAGTACTCAGATCAGCATATCGCACTACAACATAGCTAGCACTGAATGTAGGCAGGTACATGTACGCGTGTTCATACTTCTTGCACTAGCTAGCAAGGATAGATAAATGGTTAATCAGTCAAATCAGATACCGTGATTACATGCTGGGCTGACACGTATACTAACAGAGTTAAGATTAATAGATTAGAAAAAAGACCAGGTAGTTATACATGTGACAATTTTAAATCATTTGACAACTAACAGAAAATGACATTTCCAAAATTGAACAATGGCGCAAGTGCCTACGGACTTTAACCCACACTTGAAAATTGTGTGGCCAGTCTCGGCGGCCAGTATATCATGGGGATGTCTGTAGTTCTAACAAGCCGACAATTGTAAACAAAGTTACCAACATAAACACATACAATTTCTGTATCAAAATCCTAGCTTGTTGTGTACACCATTTGTTATTGTAACCTGTCTTACATCATAATTGTATGGCTTTTGAAACCTTCTGGATCTGGATGTTGTACAGTGCAGGACCTTTAGGTATAATGCACCGGATAAGGAGAGGGCGCGGATGAGTTTAGTCGAAACATAGGTGGCTTTCTTCAATCTTGGCTTTAACCACCTCTGGTGATGTACTCTTCACAACTTCGTTTGGGAGTTGATTCCAGGCCAGTGTCGTATTCACAAAAAATGAGTTTCTTAATTGCCTTTAAGAGCGAACATGAACAAAAAAGAACTCTTCATCTACATATTTGGGCTTTTACATTTCCCTGGATTTGGATTGGATTGTTGAATTACTAGTAGTACTCAGATCAGCATATATTGAATTGCAACATGGCTAGCTGCATGTGCACTGCCACTAGCTATGTAAACAATACATGATGTATGCAGGTTCAAACTTCTTGCCCTAGCTACGTAATACCTGTAATTCGACATATGCTACGTAATACCTATAATTCTACATGCTACGTAATACATGTAATTCTACATGCTGCGTAATACATGTAATTCTACATGCTGCGTAATACATGTAATTCTACATGCTACGTAATACATGTACGCATGTTGATACCTCTTTCACTAGCTACGTAAACCGTTTACGCAAGTTCATACTTCTGTCACTGTCTACGCACAGTATGCATGTACACATGTTCATATACTTCATGCACTACCTACGTTGTACAGACTACGTAATAGGCCTACATGTATGCATGTTAATACTTCTTGCATCAGCTACGTAATAAGTATGTAATTCTACATGCTACGTTCTACGCATGTTCATACTAGCTATGTAATACATGTAATTCTACATGCTATTTAATACATGTAATACATTATCCCTGGGACTGCTCACTGCGTGAACGGGCTGGTCTCAGCATAAAGTAGACCGAAAAATCATTCTCTATAGGACGTTGGATCCGCTGAGATTGCATGCCATCTATGTCCAAAAATGTCATTTTGATTAAACTCGAATGAGACGGTTATTCCTGTCTAAGACTAAGTATAAAGTAGCACTAGCTACATGTACGTAAAAACTAATAGGAGAAGAACTTTTTTTTTACTTCTCTGATCTGCCTTGCCCTTGATCTCGATCCACTTTTTGCTTCCGGATCACAACACTACACAATTCCAGGTCATAATTGTACAGCGCAAAGGCTATTTGCCAATGAAAATACAAAAAGAAGAATTTAAGGGGAGTTCTAAACTATGATAAGTCATGACAATGGCATACCCAACGACAATGAACTGATTTTGAGCTTATTTTGTTATTTTTGACTTCGTAGACATCTCCTAGCTCCTGTGTCTGAAATTTTGTTTCCTATATTGTACATTCCTAATCCTATCGATCTTATACATGGCATTTCAATGCTCACAATAGAGAAGCTCACAAAAGAAAAGGGGGGCATTGAATTCTACAAGTCATTTCTAATAATGAACAATGACAACAACAACACAGTCACAGACCCATGTACTCACCCTTCTCCTCGTCACCACGCAATAACAATGTACCGTAGGCAGGCCAGGGGGAGTATAAAGAATACCTTGATTGAAGCTTTCAAATCAGCTTTCTTTTTTATGAAACCGTGTCTTCCTTTCTCCTGGTAACATTCCACTATTCCTACATCGTATATATTTCCAACTATCAAGGAAATTGATAATTTTATCGTAAAACAACTGCAAACGGCGCGCCGATCCACTCGCCCGCACCCTCAGCCTCGCACGTCTTCAGTTCAGGCCGAGTCCAACTCAGTCCAATGCAAAGTGAAGTAGCTATTTAATTAAGCCAACGCAAAGCTAAGGCTACTACAAGATGCTATTTCTAATACGAGGGTTGGATGGATGACAGTAAATGTGATTGTTGTTCATCTTACCTCTTATTTGATATTTCGTACATTGGGGTACAGCTAGAACTGAAATGTAACGTCACAAGATCTAAGGCAGCTTGCTTTGTACGTTGTCATGGAGATAATTGGAGATCGAGAAGCAGACGACACTGAGCAAGGAGCAAATGCTTACAATCTCTGAAGCCTGATGAATTATTTGATGAGCGACGAGAAATATGACTAACTGAAATTGTAAATCAATATCACTGATGAGTCAAGTTGATCTGCAGGTCATGTGCACAATTTATTTGAAAATGAAAAAGGATTATCTATTTGCCGTTTGACCGTTTTTTTGGAAAACCGCATTACTTGGGCGCATGAATTGCCCTATTTGTTATTATTTGAAGCGCCATCTATGTTGAAAATATGCCAATGCCGAGCTCAGGATGAAAAATGGATTTGTTTTGTCGCATTTTAAGAACAAAATTCATTAATTTATGTCAATCCAATGCCAGAAAAGTGTTAATTGATTATGACTCGATTGGAGTGGGGGTTATTTAGCTCCTGGTGAAGATCCAACCTAGAGTTAACATAAATTTTCCTACACCTACTGTTTGTGTACAAACATATGTAAATTCGGTCAGTAAGAGGTATGAATTAGTCATTTTTGACTACTAATATTTAATATTTCTGATGAACAAATGAGACCCAAAAGCATGAGAACATGTTAGAATATACTTACATGTTACAATTAAAAAAGTCCGGTCATCCAGCCATGATTATTTTGGAAAATATGAAAGGTGAAAAGATGGCCCAAATCGTGATTTTGGCCATTCTTGCCTTTTTCGACTATAAACATTGGTTATGGAAATTAGCAATAACTAATGAACTACTTTATTATATCTTTTAATTTTTACAGGACATCTTACTGATGAAATGCTTAACATAATGCAACTTTTCCCGAAATTTTTAGTGCCCTAGTTTTACTTTTGGGTTTTATGCGAGAAAAAAGTAGATAAGTGGTAACTGCACATTGTAGGTTTACTCCATTTTTTGGAGAAATTGATTTTCTTAACCCTGGAGGTGTTAATTAAGCTCTAAAACCAATAAAAGCTGGTGATTAGCCGCCGCAATCGATATCTAATCAAATCCTCAACTTACGAAGTGATTTAGAAGTGCCTGAACCAGCAAAGGTACCCATGGGTCACTTTTTTTCATAAATGGTCATTTTTACACTCTTTACCATGAATTAATGAAAAATACCGTCCGATTTTTAGAAAGAGCATGACAATTGCTTGTACTTGCAAAAAAAAAATATTAAAATTTGACCTTTCAAAAAATATATAATCAACTTGGTTGTGAAAATTTCCTGGGTTTACTTCATGTACCCCAAATCGGCCATTTGGGTACCCCAAATGCGTTGTAGGGGTTAAGAAATTCGCCAAAAAAAGGAAATACATAAGATCGGCCAAATATACACATATTGATATAGACCAACTATCTGGTAATCCATCTGAAAAGAAAGAATTCTAAAATCAGTTAAAGTATCTGAACACAAGGCATTTGAAAAAAATTTGTCAAATCCCACAACCCTAATTAGGGTTAGGGTTAGGGTTAGGGTTAGGGTTAGGGTTAGGGTTAGGGTTAGGGTTAGGGTTAGGGTTAGGGTTAGGGTTAGGGTTAGGGTTAGGGTTAGGGTTAGGGTTAGGGTTAGGGTTAGGGTTAGGGTTAGGGTTAGGGTTAGGGTTAGGGTTAGGGTTAGGGTTAGGGTTAGGGTTAGGGTTAGGGTTAGGGTTAGGGTTAGGGTTAGGGTTAGGGTTAGGGTTAGGGTTAGGGTTAGGGTTAGGGTTAGGGTTAGGGTTAGGGTTAGGGTTAGGGTTAGGGTTAGGGTTAGGGTTAGGGTTAGGGTTAGGGTTAGGGTTAGGGTTAGGGTTAGGGTTAGGGTTAGGGTTAGGGTTAGGGTTAGGGTTAGGGTTAGGGTTAGGGTTAGGGTTAGGGTTAGGGTTAGGGTTAGGGTTAGGGTTAGGGTTAGGGTTAGGGTTAGGGTTAGGGTTAGGGTTAGGGTTAGGGTTAGGGTTAGGGTTAGGGTTAGGGTTAGGGTTAGGGTTAGGGTTAGGGTTAGGGTTAGGGTTAGGGTTAGGGTTAGGGTTAGGGTTAGGGTTAGGGTTAGGGTTAGGGTTAGGGTTAGGGTTAGGGTTAGGGTTAGGGTTAGGGTTAGGGTTAGGGTTAGGGTTAGGGTTAGGGTTAGGGTTAGGGTTAGGGTTAGGGTTAGGGTTAGGGTTAGGGTTAGGGTTAGGGTTAGGGTTAGGGTTAGGGTTAGGGTTAGGGTTAGGGTTAGGGTTAGGGTTAGGGTTAGGGTTAGGGTTAGGGTTAGGGTTAGGGTTAGGGTTAGGGTTAGGGTTAGGGTTAGGGTTAGGGTTAGGGTTAGGGTTAGGGTTAGGGTTAGGGTTAGGGTTAGGGTTAGGGTTAGGGTTAGGGTTAGGGTTAGGGTTAGGGTTAGGGTTAGGGTTAGGGTTAGGGTTAGGGTTAGGGTTAGGGTTAGGGTTAGGGTTAGGGTTAGGGTTAGGGTTAGGGTTAGGGTTAGGGTTAGGGTTAGGGTTAGGGTTAGGGTTAGGGTTAGGGTTAGGGTTAGGGTTAGGGTTAGGGTTAGGGTTAGGGTTAGGGTTAGGGTTAGGGTTAGGGTTAGGGTTAGGGTTAGGGTTAGGGTTAGGGTTAGGGTTAGGGTTAGGGTTAGGGTTAGGGTTAGGGTTAGGGTTAGGGTTAGGGTTAGGGTTAGGGTTAGGGTTAGGGTTAGGGTTAGGGTTAGGGTTAGGGTTAGGGTTAGGGTTAGGGTTAGGGTTAGGGTTAGGGTTAGGGTTAGGGTTAGGGTTAGGGTTAGGGTTAGGGTTAGGGTTAGGGTTAGGGTTAGGGTTAGGGTTAGGGTTAGGGTTAGGGTTAGGGTTAGGGTTAGGGTTAGGGTTAGGGTTAGGGTTAGGGTTAGGGTTAGGGTTAGGGTTAGGGTTAGGGTTAGGGTTAGGGTTAGGGTTAGGGTTAGGGTTAGGGTTAGGGTTAGGGTTAGGGTTAGGGTTAGGGTTAGGGTTAGGGTTAGGGTTAGGGTTAGGGTTAGGGTTAGGGTTAGGGTTAGGGTTAGGGTTAGGGTTAGGGTTAGGGTTAGGGTTAGGGTTAGGGTTAGGGTTAGGGTTAGGGTTAGGGTTAGGGTTAGGGTTAGGGTTAGGGTTAGGGTTAGGGTTAGGGTTAGGGTTAGGGTTAGGGTTAGGGTTAGGGTTAGGGTTAGGGTTAGGGTTAGGGTTAGGGTTAGGGTTAGGGTTAGGGTTAGGGTTAGGGTTAGGGTTAGGGTTAGGGTTAGGGTTAGGGTTAGGGTTAGGGTTAGGGTTAGGGTTAGGGTTAGGGTTAGGGTTAGGGTTAGGGTTAGGGTTAGGGTTAGGGTTAGGGTTAGGGTTAGGGTTAGGGTTAGGGTTAGGGTTAGGGTTAGGGTTAGGGTTAGGGTTAGGGTTAGGGTTAGGGTTAGGGTTAGGGTTAGGGTTAGGGTTAGGGTTAGGGTTAGGGTTAGGGTTAGGGTTAGGGTTAGGGTTAGGGTTAGGGTTAGGGTTAGGGTTAGGGTTAGGGTTAGGGTTAGGGTTAGGGTTAGGGTTAGGGTTAGGGTTAGGGTTAGGGTTAGGGTTAGGGTTAGGGTTAGGGTTAGGGTTAGGGTTAGGGTTAGGGTTAGGGTTAGGGTTAGGGTTAGGGTTAGGGTTAGGGTTAGGGTTAGGGTTAGGGTTAGGGTTAGGGTTAGGGTTAGGGTTAGGGTTAGGGTTAGGGTTAGGGTTAGGGTTAGGGTTAGGGTTAGGGTTAGGGTTAGGGTTAGGGTTAGGGTTAGGGTTAGGGTTAGGGTTAGGGTTAGGGTTAGGGTTAGGGTTAGGGTTAGGGTTAGGGTTAGGGTTAGGGTTAGGGTTAGGGTTAGGGTTAGGGTTAGGGTTAGGGTTAGGGTTAGGGTTAGGGTTAGGGTTAGGGTTAGGGTTAGGGTTAGGGTTAGGGTTAGGGTTAGGGTTAGGGTTAGGGTTAGGGTTAGGGTTAGGGTTAGGGTTAGGGTTAGGGTTAGGGTTAGGGTTAGGGTTAGGGTTAGGGTTAGGGTTAGGGTTAGGGTTAGGGTTAGGGTTAGGGTTAGGGTTAGGGTTAGGGTTAGGGTTAGGGTTAGGGTTAGGGTTAGGGTTAGGGTTAGGGTTAGGGTTAGGGTTAGGGTTAGGGTTAGGGTTAGGGTTAGGGTTAGGGTTAGGGTTAGGGTTAGGGTTAGGGTTAGGGTTAGGGTTAGGGTTAGGGTTAGGGTTAGGGTTAGGGTTAGGGTTAGGGTTAGGGTTAGGGTTAGGGTTAGGGTTAGGGTTAGGGTTAGGGTTAGGGTTAGGGTTAGGGTTAGGGTTAGGGTTAGGGTTAGGGTTAGGGTTAGGGTTAGGGTTAGGGTTAGGGTTAGGGTTAGGGTTAGGGTTAGGGTTAGGGTTAGGGTTAGGGTTAGGGTTAGGGTTAGGGTTAGGGTTAGGGTTAGGGTTAGGGTTAGGGTTAGGGTTAGGGTTAGGGTTAGGGTTAGGGTTAGGGTTAGGGTTAGGGTTAGGGTTAGGGTTAGGGTTAGGGTTAGGGTTAGGGTTAGGGTTAGGGTTAGGGTTAGGGTTAGGGTTAGGGTTAGGGTTAGGGTTAGGGTTAGGGTTAGGGTTAGGGTTAGGGTTAGGGTTAGGGTTAGGGTTAGGGTTAGGGTTAGGGTTAGGGTTAGGGTTAGGGTTAGGGTTAGGGTTAGGGTTAGGGTTAGGGTTAGGGTTAGGGTTAGGGTTAGGGTTAGGGTTAGGGTTAGGGTTAGGGTTAGGGTTAGGGTTAGGGTTAGGGT